>JAPYYX010000762.1:0-40588 GCA_030522605.1 Cremastinae sp. B BG-2022a | reverse complement strand
CGTTTTCAAATTACGTTTCCTTTTATTTATAATTAGTATCAAATTCAAGAGTGTCATGTAAAAGTAATTTCATATTTATTTTTTTACGCATATATTTTTGTACTTCCATTATATTGGAAGTGAATAAATATAAATAAATAAGGATTAAGGTAAAATGAAAATAAAATATGTGATGGGTTTTCCAGAGGCTAATCCACCCGTCATGTCACTGAAGAAAAAATAATGATAATTAGAGTTCAATACAAGAATAAAAAATGCTCAAAAACAAAAAAAATGTCAAAATTTAATCCAAATTTAAAAATGGACTCGATGTTAACACGTAGAGAATATTTTTCCCTCAGATTTCATCAATTCATGAAAAACAATATTGTTTTCGATTTATCTTCATCGTACCAAAAAACGTAACGACTTTGCATCGTAGAATGAAATTTTTTCCTTGACATGGATTTCGAGATATCCACGCGGTGGCTCAGCATGCTACGATCCCATTAATACACATATACCTTGGTTAATGGCGGAATAGAAAGGTCGCGTATATGTATAAATGAAAAGCGCGCGATGCCTGACGTTCCATATTCATATTACATTAATAATCCAACGATAATAGAAACAGATGGAAAATGAAAGCGTATGCTCCGGACCCAAGCCTCTTTTTCGTCTCGTACATAGAAATATTTTATACACGTATATGTATAGCGCGTACACGGCAATACCACGATCGAAATGTTACCGAACGCATAAATTTCCATCTGCATCCTTCTCTGTCTCTCTTTTTTCACCTTCTTTCCTCGCTCGTCATCATTTTTGCCCCTTTTGTCTCACCCATACACGCGCTTCTTTTTCATTTGTCTCCCTACCGAGAGAGCACTCAAAAAAAAAGAAAAGAATAAAAAAACGAAGGAATGCCCTTGCAACCCCATCTTTTTGGATCCCCCGATGAAAAATCGTTCGGGTCATGAGTCAAGAGTTGGAAGAGAAAAAAAATATATTGGAGGAGAATCAAGTAAAATAAAAAGAGAGGAGTGAGATGAGAGAAAAAGAGAGACGAGAAGTAAAAGGGAAAGTAGGACACTCTATCAAAATAATGCGAAATTCAGTGTCATAAATCGTCTATAATAAATAAACGAATTCATCGATCAGAGACAGCAAATAGTGAATAATGTATACGAAGGAGAAACAAGAGGCGTTTTTGGTTGAGGAGTATAAGTCTATAGATATATATATTTATTTGATAGATACACGTAACCTGCCCACGTTTATTCCACGATTTTTCACCCTTTTTGCCACCGGGCCCCGTCACTATTTTCTTCTCTTCTCATTTTCTGTCTCTTTTTTTCTCATTCAACGTTTTTCTCCGTCTCTCTTTTTTCTCTCTTTCTCTCTCTATCTTTCTTTTTCCCCGTATACTCGATGACAACAATGAGAACCGGGACCGATCACTCATCAATAATTCCCCGTTCTGAGCTATCGGCTCTACCTCGCTGTATTGTAACACGAGCAAACAGAACGTAACCCCTGGGACGAACAACGGAGACTTCGAGACGAAAAAGTTCAAATTCGAAAGGAAGACATCTTTCATACGTATTGTACACTTTCAGAATATCGTTTGTACGTTAAAGTATTATTAAAAAATTCGTAAGTACATTAAAAAATTATTAAGAAATAAAAAACACTTTCTATAATTTGAAATGAATAAATTATTAAAACACTCAAAAGATAATATTATTTTATTTAAATTTATGAAAATTAGGAAAAAGTGATTTTATATTATCGAATACATACTTTACACTTACAAAATAAAGTATAATTTATAATATATATATTTATAACAATTTTATAAAATAAAATGAATAAATAATAATAATTTATTAATAGTCAAATTTGAATAAGTGCATAATCGAGGATAAACTAAATGCATCGTCGAAAATGTTTGGTGGAGTCATTAAGAAATGTTTGATAGAAAGCAATTGGATAAATGTCACGAAAAACACGAGTCAACCAACCGCGCACGACGCAATTGTACCGTACCCCTAATCTTTCCTCCATTCTTCATTTTTTTTTCCTCTACGGATATACACCGCACATCATAATTCTATTGATATTAATCGATTACCAACCAGGATCGAATCGAAACCCGGCAAGGGTTTTACTCGGTTTAACCCCTGCTTAAAAAAAGGGAGGAGAAAAAACGATTTCGATATACGTGTTTACTGAAGGTTTTCTCCCTCTCTGTGTCTCCTTCTCTCTCTTACTTGAGGGGTCTTATTAATAACCTCACAACATTCTGTATACTGTAATAATGCCAAGCACTGGCTTTTCGCGTGTCTATTTTGAGTGCGCCACAATAAAACTTGCCCGTTCCTTTATTGTCGATTTTTAACCCCCAAGTCCTTTTCCAATCCCCCGATCGATCTTTTGTCCATTTACAGCTTATCGACAACCTGCGTTGCACTACTCGAATTCGATCCTAGAATAAAGTCGGTAAGGTGGTATTTATGGTGGAGATTTATAGTGATTTCCTTGATTTTAAGATTTTTTATCATTTTGAAAATTTTACTTATTATCCATCAAAAAATTAGAAGAGCAATTTTTTATATTTTATACCAATTTAACAGAAAAAAGTTCTTTTTCGAACTTCTCGTAGTTTAAGAATCTACTTTCATATTTTTTTAAAACTTTTTTTTGAAGTTCCTAAAAATTTTTTTCTGCTTGATTTTTTCTTGTTTGATCTTTCTTCTTCTTTCCGATTGCTTTTCACTTCCTCATTCTCTGCTTGCCCTTGATCTTTTTGTTTCTCGATTCTCTTTCTCTCCCAATATTCCTTTTTTCTCGCTTGATCTTTTCCTCCCCTTCTGACTTTCTTATGCTCTTTCTCTTTTTCTCTCGTAGCGAGCTCTCGAGGTAAAAAAAAGGGATTCATCTTGCGCGCGAAGAAAGCGAAGAGGTTCTCGAGGTTTTCTCCTTGGCTTGTTCCTCTGACAATGCCGATCGAGATCACCCGCGTATCGTACAGAGAAACGTCCCCTTTGCAGAGACAAGTGGCGCTGCTTTTTCCAGGAGCCTTTTCGAGCATCCTTCCAAAAAACAGAACACGATTTTAAAGCAGCAATCTTTTCTCTAACATTTTTTTTAAAATCAACTTTCGTAATAATTTTGATTTTTCAAAATTTACAGACACATCACATACAAAAGAGTAAATGAAACATTTTTTTGTTAATTTTATTTTTTAAGTATTTATCTATTTTTAACACATAGATAAGAAATTGAGATTTCTTTCACAATTTTTTTTATTAAAATTGATTTAAGAATAACTTTTTTATTATTTTTTCCAAAATCATCAAAATAAATAATTATAAATTTAATGGAAAAAGACTACTGGCACATATTTATCGGATTTTAGACGTTTCTTTAGGGATACATTTTTAATTTCATGGTGATTTCTGTTGCTGGCCCCGCACGTCACAAATAAATTGATCAAAAAGCCATGTAAATGGGCAAACCAGCCTCGACATGTTTACTGACGTGAAACGATTGCTCGCTCGGAAGTAAGACATAAAGTCAACGAGAGAGACAAGGATGGGAACAAAAAAACACGAAGAAAAGAATAAAGCGATTGAACGGTGTGTCAAGCGTGCGATACTCGTGTCACGGCTCACCGACGAATCGAGTGTTATACGTAAAGCTTTTACTTTGTATTGTGTCTGCATCAGGTACTCGATTTTTCGGTAATCTTCTCAGCTTTGTTGATATCTCGAGCATTCAAACTCCCGCATGGTGTTTCCTGTCAGGTCACAAGAAACGTCTCAAGTCTTGTATTTAAAAACACTTTTTTCATTCTCGCTAACATTTTATTTTTTCATTTTATCATTTTTTCGTAAATAATTTCATTATTTTTATATTCATTATTTTTTATAAATTTTATCTTTTATATCATTACGAACGGTTTATGTAAATCTGAAATTATAATTTTTTTACTGTTTTAAAGATTTGTTCACATAAATTACGTCCGAAAATTTGAATTGATCCAATTTTTGTCCTCGAAGATGTTATTTACATAATGAATAAATAAATTATATAATAATATTTTCCATCTGGTTCATCGGAATATTAATTTATCAAAAAATATATCTCATGTTTGTCTTAAAATAAAAGGAAATATTTACTTCTGAAGATAGCCCTCATCCGCGAGTGCGAGACTTATGCAACGACAGGGCCAACTTTCTGAAACGAGTGCGCTCGTTAATTACCAAATGTCAAGAGTTAAATTTCAATGGATGATCGATGAACGCTTATTTGCCCGGCCGGCGGTGAACAGGGCAACGTCTTCCCATCTTGAAACAGGTTTCGACCCTCCGCGTACGAGATGAATAAAAATAAAAAATAAATTCGAAAGAAAAACTTCGTTCTAAATTGTTTTGTTCATGTTTAGTCGTACATTCGATAGCGCATCTCCTTCGATCCTAATAAACACAAATAAACAAAAAAAAGATGGCAAACAATGAGGATAAAAGATGTTCTTTAGAAAATTGCCCGGAGTATTGAGGATGAAAATGATCTTGAAAAGATCGTTAACCCTTTATTTTTTACCCGTATCATTTTTTTTTATTTTTACCAGCAACGAAACGATGAGGATAGTTAGCATCTGCGGTTGATATTTGCTCGTCCATATCGGCCGTGCTAGCGCAGATACGGTGAAATCCAGGAGGAGGATGCGAAAGAGCGTCCGCGAAGACTCGCGGAATTCAATCTCGCGGTTTGGTTAACCCATCGGGAGAAATTCGTCTCTGAAATAAAGAGCGCGAGAAAAAAAATTAAAAAAAAAAAACAATAGAATTTTTTGTTTTCAAACCACAAAAACATCGAAATGAAACAATATATGTGAGCGTAATTAATGCTGGGATAGTAATTTGCGCACCTGAGGTGGAAAACATTTAGACGATTTCAACTCGTTTTTGAAAAAACGGAGCCAAAATCGAGGGATCCCTCAGCAACAAAACTGGTCAAGTTTTTTTTCTTCCTTTCATAGTTTGTATACGCTCATCTTCACGAAAACGTCATCATGTCATGAAAATAAGAATTAAGTACATTTTGCAATAGGATTATGTGTTAATCAATTTGTCGTACTGTATCATAAAAATTCACCAAATAAAAATATGATTGACAAAATTACATAGAAAATTTTTAAAATATATAAAAATAAAAACGTAAAAAAATTAAAACAATGTATGCATGTACGTTAGTATATACGAGTTAAAGCGTTAGTTTAAAAATACTTGCGAAAATAAAATATGCTTCGAGTACTTTTATATAATAAAAAATTCGGCCAACATTTTCTGTTTTTATTTTCCAAGCTTATCGTATCTCAATTTTTTATTTTCATCGTCGTCTACTTTTTTCGAATCTTAAATGCAGTCTCTGAATGCTCAAAGTCCTTAAAAAACGAAACGACATATGGTCGACCGTATTATCGATTTATTTCGTTTTTTATCTTTTTTCACGTATCGATCCCGAAATTTTCAAGTCCGGCATGATGCAACGCTGGAAAACGAAATCGGGAATACGGTCAGGGGATAAGAAGGAGAAGAAGAAGAAGAAGAGGTTGACGGGATTGGAGTATGAGGGGCAACAGTGATGGAGGCCCTGCGGTTGCACGGAAGAATCATTTTTGCGGCCTGTGTGTACGGTCTTAAACTAGCCGCCATCGCTTCCAGGACAGGATCCAACCTTGGCGCGTATCGCGGTTTCTTTCGTTCCGTCCTTCTTCGCATCTACACTCGCTCCTGCATTCTCTTCGACATGGCGAAAAATAATAAGTCGAATCTTATATATTTGACGCAAACGAGCATCGAATGCATTTTTTTCTATTTTCTATTCTTTTAATTATTTTCGAATTTTGGAAAATTTTCATTTTCAAAAAATGTCGTTTAGATTAAGGTAAATAAGATTTAAATAAAAAATCGTAAAAAATAATCATGTAGCTTTTAACAGACATAAAATAAAAATTAAAAATCTTAAAGAACTGGTAAACAGGTTGACGTGAATGAAATTTATTCATAACTACAAATGAACGAACGTGATAAAAATTTTGACAAATCCAAAAATCATTTCATACTACAATAAATTTCACGAAAATTATTTAAATTCTGTTACAATGTAAAAATCTTGCAAACGAAATAATTTCCACTTGATATTCAGCGAATACATCGAATAACATGATGAGAGTAAAAAAATGTGTAAATTTTGTGAAACCAATTTGCATGTATTAAATATTCCGCGAATAAGGTTTAAACTCGTTCTTTTAATTATAGACAATTACCGCGACTCGACGACGTTCCGTGAACTTAATCGACTACAGAAATCCGAGAATGGAACGAATCGAGCTACTCTACACTCGCCAGAGGCGCGAGGGTGGGAATTATAGAAGAAATAAATATAAAAATAAAAATAAAGAGAAAATGAAAAGGCGCGTAAACGCCCGTACGCACGACGTGCGTACACACATGCCCGAATGGTCGCGCGTTTATCAGCAGGAACAGCATCAACCCGGAGCATAATACATTTCGAAGATATGCTGGTTGCGTGCTCGCCACGATCCTACACGTGCAACCGATTACTCAACGTCGGGAACGTAATTAGCATAATAATATCTGTAACTCGCGGTTGCACCGGTAACTAATTACCGAGAGATTAATCAATCGGTTCGATGCCTCGTGAAGGAATCTTCCTTCGGGAAATCAAGGGATTGTTCCTCCCTGAGCAAATCTCCGATTCTGAGAAAATCAGGATCTGTATTTTTTTAAATGACGACACATTTCATCCTTTTAAGCAAAATACATTATTAAGAGTCGCGGTGGAGACTCGAGGCAAGTACATTTTCAAAAAAAAAATAAATAAAAAAATATCAAAATCAGCCGAGCAACCGCGACTACGCGAATACAAGCGCTTTTGCTATAATCCAAAGCAAACACATTTGTTTTTATTGAAATTGTGGAAGAATGTTTCGAAAATCTAAAAACACAGATATTTTTTGTTCTTTCGATTGAAAAAAATCACTGCGATTATTGCTTGCGTCTAAGGCATTCAAGTTACTCGTAAAATTATTCATTTTATTCAAATTTTTAGCTTCTAGCTGTCAAACTTTTTCGCATCGGAATTTTTTTGCACACCATCGAGCGTGCACACGTCAAAAATTAAACGTCAAATTCTCTTTCTTTCGGCGATCTTTGATGCCGTTATCGGTCATTCATGAATACATGAATGAAATAAAATGAATGTTTACTCAATACAATTGTTTTGCGACGACTAAAAATACGATATTTCGACATATTTTTCGATTTTGCAGCACCACGATGGATAGAGAAAGTTATTTTTTTGTTTAAATTTATGAAATGTTCAAAGATTCAATTTCGATGTTGTGAAGGTTATATTTTTTCATATTTCTTTTCTTGCTAATGTTAATAAAACTTCTTCAACATATGGAATTATTCATAGGAATAAGACATAATAATAATAAAATATATAACAACAATAAAAAGACCAATAAATTCAAAATTCTCAATAAAAAATTTTTTTCTTTTGGTTTATAGAATGGCATCAAGAGAATCTTTACAAAAAGAAGTCAAATACTCACAAAAACACCATATCAAGATGGTGTAAAAAAAGGATTTTTTTAGAAAGAATACTTTCGTACCAAAAATATTTTGTTATCGGAGTCGCAACAGAACTAAATTGCAAAATTTAAATCGATTTGTGATGAGAGTATGGGAAATCTCAAGCAAACTAATTATTTTGCGTAAAATATTTTTTTAGATTGTTTCTTTTTCTATTAAGAAAAAAAATCAAAAAATCGGAAAAGTATAAGTGTACATATGCATCGGGAAAAGTTTGTGCGGAACTCGTCTGGTGCACGTGCATTGAATATTCGCGTATGCACCGCACTGCTTGGCAACGTCGCAAACTAATTTTGGCACCGAGCTACCGTATCCACCGCGTCCAAGAATTCTCTCTTTCTCTATATGAGAACATTTTTAGGAACTCCATGACTTCCATTAGATATTTTTATTTATCGAAAACGAATCGAATTGAAGATTAGAATCAAAGTCTCAAAAATACGTTCGCTCATGCAAAAAGCTCGAATATTTGATCCATTGCTGAATTAATATTGAAAAACGCAACTTCGATGATAAATAAATTTCTCGTCGCTCGAGACAAGAAACAAGCAATTTTTCAAGACCTTATAAATTTTTTTATTATCTTAGACAACTTTGGCTTATTTTTAAAATTTCCGTTCTGTAAATGGAAAGGACGATATTTATTTCTTAAAACTTGCATTCTTCTGAAAAATAAATTTTTTTCATTTACTCCATATAATTGAACTTATCATTGTTCAATACAATTGCATTATTCTAGTACAATTTTTTTACCTCATTATTCATTTATTCATTTGTATTTTTATTACAATACAAGTAATGAAAGTGTAATGATTCAATGAGGATCAATATGAACAATTGTTTTAAAAAACGCCTGTACCGAGTTTTTCAGATTTACTTGACAAATGAGAAAATCGAATCAAGTGCGAGCGTGTATCGCTCCACCCAGCATTGCATTTCGAGGATAGTTCGGGGTGTGTCCTCTGACCTGTTCCTGAAGCGTTACGTTCCTCCCGGCCACACAGGGCACAAACATCGCTCGCGTGAATATATAACCATCTCGCTCTATACGTTCTCCGTCTTCTTTTTCGTTTTCATCCTTTTCGTATTATTTTTCTTACTCTCGGGCATTATAAATAGCTGTCGCCGGAAATATACACCGAGTAGAGTGCTCTCTCTCGTGGCATGTGCCATGCATCGCCTTGCAGAATGGCCAAGATCGCCGCTTTTGTGCCGGCACAAATTTCCAGACCTGATATCAACATATTAACATTTTTTTTCAAATTTCATATTCGTGCGCAAATGGAAAAAAATGCATAAATACAAAAAACCAAAATATTACGAGAAACGTGCACAAACATTATAGATAAAATTCTCAGAAAGAATAAAAAATGAGCAAAGTGTCTTTTCATAATAATTTCTGTTAAAAAGGAAAAGAATGCATTTTATCGTCGTGCATGGTAGGTTGACAGTGAGCGTTCGCGATGCGACATTGTATAGAGCGAAGATTGAGAGAACGACTAGAGAAAGGCAGGAAATAAAATAAAAAGAGAATAGGAGAAAAATAAAGAGTAGAGAGAGAACCGAGACAATGCCTTGTGGCATGTAGGACCGTTGCGCGCACCAAGTGCGTAGCAATTATTCGACGAATGCGTGTACGCGTTCCCACAGAGTTCTCCTCCCGGGCGTACACGGTGTGCCGACATTGGCCGTCGTATGCGCGACTATTCGCACTCTCGAGCTGCCGAGGGCATCTTGCGAGGACTTCGGGAGAAGGAAGGAATCTCGCGATGAGGCGCCAGCCAGACTACGCGGCGATACAATCCGAACGATCAGGAATTAAGAATAAGGTGTAACGATTCGAAAACGCATGATCACCGAGAAATAAAATCACTAATTAAATTTTTGTATCATTTAAGGATTCGCGGATACTATAAATAAAAAAGCCTCCAAATTTTGGTACGTAGCGTAGATCTAGGTAAATATTTTTTATTTACTTTCGATCTATGTAAATTGGAATAAAGAAATTAATTTCTTTATTCTATTCTATTCTCTATATTTAACAATTGTTAAAAAATTATAAAATATTAAAACGAGAATTATGCAGTTAAATTATGAAAAATTATTTGAAAAATATAAATTTCACGTTTATCACGAATGGACAAAGTAATTTTAAAATCTTGACATATAGGGTAGGGGGCAAAATGGGGTACCCCAAAAATTTGGTCAAAATTTACAATATTTTAAATTTTGATAAAATTTAATATCAAATAGTCTTTTATTGCTAAGAACATTGTACATGGTGATTTAAAAACACATTTAAACAAAAATTAAAATAAATCATCAATTAATTACTTAAAATAAAACGTCAAAGCTAATAATAACTTAACGTAGTATGGAAAAAAAAAATTTCGTACTTTTTGGAGAAGCACCCCATTTTGACCGCTAAAAAAAATTTTTTCTCATCCAAATTTTATTTCAGCTAAAAAATTTATTTTTTTCCTTTAATTGTGATAAAAAAACAAAAGATTCAGCATATTGGATATTCAGCATATTCACCCTTGGAATCGGAAATTTTTCTTAAGTACCCCATTTTGCCCTCCCCTACCCTAAGTATACAAAAAACAAATTGAAGAGCTTTTAATTTGTGATTATTATATACCCAGCAGCAGAACTTTTCAGGCGTACTTGAGATTTAAATACTTTCGGTATATTGTTAACATGCATTAAAAAAGGTCAATCGGTCGACAATTGAAAAAAAAAAAAATCTTACGGCCGCCACTTCAGCACCAACGAAAATAACTCCACCAAATAGGAAAGCTTATAATTTATTCCTTTCGACGGTATAACTCCTCCGTAATTGTGAAAGACAGGAATACGAAGGGAGACCGAGAGATAATCTTGGTTCGTCCCAGAGAGCTTTTGGAGTCGATCTCTGCAGCAATTTGAATCGGTTTATCACGAAGGATGGGAAGTTCTTCGGACAGGTCGATGCGGAATTCTCCGTGTACCATGGGATGTTCAGAATAGATACGAGAGAAGAAGAGCGAGACAGCCAGAGGATAAACGAGCGAGAGAAAACGATATAGAAAATGAACAAGATAGGAGGCCATAGAAAATAAACACGATAAAAAAAAAAGAAATAAAAATGAAAAGAGTAGAGAAAAGAGAAAAATGCAAGAGGAGAGGGAAGATGAGAGAAAAAGAGAGACGGAAAGGTACTAAGCGGCCTCGATCACTCGGTGTCTCGCCGTGTCGTGAGAGGAGAGCAGTGTCACGTCGAGAGGTTCCTTGACAATCTCCCTGGCCACGCGAGGCCTCCAGCGACGTATATAATTTATACAACACTCATTCCCCTTTTCACCGGCTCGAGGGATAGTTTCTCACTCGTAAAAAAAGTAAAAATATTAAAAAAAGAGAAAATTCAGCAAGAAGAAGGAAAAGTCATGCGAATATCATTTGAATGACAGTATCGTATGAAAAAATTGTGACGAGAAAAATTCAAAATTACAGAAGTGAAAAAATTGGATGATCCAAAATTAACACTTGAGACTCGACTTGTGTATTTATGCAGCAGTAATTCCACTTTTCACCGTCTCAAGTTATAGTTTCTCACTTGCAAAAGAGTAAATATAAAACCGGGGAAATATGCTAAAAAGAAGAAAAATTATGTAAATGTCATGGGAATGACAGTATCGTACAAAAAATGATTGTGAGAAAAAAAATCAGGTAAATATAAAGTGAAAAAAAGTTTTGAGGATCCAATTAGCACACGAGGCTCGACTCTTCGTAACGGTGCTATCTCTTTCATCGAGCTCATTATCCTTCTCACCGTCCCTCCCTGCGCTTTCTCGCGTTTCTTCGCGAAAGGAGATGTTTAGTCTGGCCTCCCGGGACCAATGTCACCATAACGATTAAAGACTCTTTTTTCAATTTTATCGCCAGGAAATTATATTTATCCTAAAACAGTCACAAAAATAGTACTTCAAATAGCGTTTTAGATTTCCTGGACAGAAATAGCATTGATTTGCCAATAATATTTTTCACTAATTATTTTCCAGCAGAGCAAAGTAAATATGTTATTAAATTTAATTTTTACCCGTTTAAAAAATGCGTACTGACATTTTTAAAATAAAATTCTGGAAGGCCTCGGAAAATAATTAATAAAATTACAACTTTATTTGTATGTGGAATATTTTTTATTTTTATATCTGTCTGGAATCGCGTGGCGAGGATTCGCATAATTTGCTCGTCATCGGTCTGGTCGGTGCTTAGTAGCAAAATGAATACTTCGACGTAACCGAGAGCTCCGGCAAGAGTTATCACGTGTTTTCAATTTGTACGGTACAAAAATAACGGCGACTCGGGACGAGAGAAGAAGATCACAGCGTGCAGCCTTGATCGTTTCGTTGCACTCGGGGTTTTTGCTACGCTACGCCGAAATTTCGCACGACGCGACACTTTCAACGGTCTTTGACGACCAGACGGAAAAATCACGAGAGAATAATACCGGGGACGAAAAAGAATAGAATTTCTCAAAAATAAATACACGAGAATGAAGACGTGGGACATTCATTTCAAGATAATTTATTGAATTCAAAGAATTTAATGAAATGAATGAAAATATTAAGCAATAAAATATCGTCCAATTTCAACAGCGCATTTTTAAAAATGTTTGACAGTGTGATGATAAATTTAACACACTTTAAAAAATTGATTGATACGAATGAATAAAAAAAAACGGTTCAATTTATTTAAATACATTTACTCCTTTCTTCCATACTCTGAATGTCATATCGCAAGGACGTAAGAGTTTAAAAAAATCAAATAAAATTGGTGACTTCTGACTGGGCACTAATTGAGGAGAAATTACGAGGGACCTCAGAGCTTATTACGAAGAGTGAAAAAATAAAATAAAAAAAGAGCGAGAGAGTGAGTGACTATTTGGCGTACTTCGACACGAGCCATTTCGCCAGAGCGCAGTGTCACGGCTAATTATCCGCGTTGCTGGACGTCTCGAGTGGATGCTCTCTCGCCCCGCTTCGAAATAAACGAATAGCCCGGCGCGAAAACTTTTCCTCTCGACAAAGCTCGTACTCGCTATCAAATTTACTGTTATAAACGACAGAAATTGCCCAAGGCGTTTGTTTAGCTGCGAAGAAGCCGCGACGATGATTTTATCACCGAAAGACACACGAATAACGCGATGAACTGCTTGCATTTTATTCATACCGAGTGTCATCATTCATTTCGGCTAATCTCTCACTTTTGCCGATGCAAATTTTGTATTACACCGGGAAAAGATGTATGGCCTCAAGAATTATTACTCCATTATTATAGAAAACAAACATCTCACTGTACACCAAATTTAACCCTCGCAATACTCAGTCTCTCACAGTTTAGTAATTACGTCTCTACATTTTATAAAATAATGCAAAATAAAGATAACTCAACAAAAAACATTATTCAATCGATTATATGAATATATTATCGAACGGAAATGTAAATTTACGAGGTATTTGTCGGGATAATATTTTTCCAGAATATCACGTACGAGAGAGATTTTATAAGCGAAAACTCTTTTCTCGTGCCAGGACGAGAGATGAAGAGTTCGCGCGAGAGTTTGTTCTCGACGTGTGTGCTCTCGAAGATTCGTCTTAACGCTAATGCTCCGTGAAACGGCTATGCGCTTCTTATACAACTTGGTATAAATTAAGGAGCTCCGGGTCGTACAGCCACTTCCAAAACTTTTTCAATGGTTCTCGAAACTAGTCAAGATTCTACAAAATTCCATGGCATCCAATTTATTCAACCATATCTTGTACTCAACATTCCTCATTCGAGTCAAAATTTGTATTAAAGAATCGTAATTCTTGAAATAAATTGTTTGGTCTGCTACGTTAATAAATCAAACATACGATTTTAACTCGGATACATGTACAAATATTCGCATTATGCGCTCATTAATAATAAATATTATGATAATTGCATCAAACGGTAAGAAAAATTTTAATTTACACTCGGAGAAATTATTATTTATTTGGTATCCAAATTTGAATAAAAAAACTATAATTCTTGAAATATTCTTTATTGTTTACTACGCTCTTAAATTAAATACGCAACTATAGCTCGTATCTGCATTATGTATTCATTTATATTAAATGTTTTAATAATTACATCAAATGATGCAAAAAAAATGTAATTTATGTTCGCGGAATTATATTTTTTGCTGGCCAAGCTCGTAAATAAATATCGATAAATTTATTCGGTTTTACTTTCGGTATACATTCGAGTCTATTCGCTCGTTTATTAATTTTGCGCTCGAGGTATTATATACAGGGATGAGAAGAGACACCAAACGGGTTTTCGGCATAAACGCACGTCTCGTGGTATCCGCGTCGCTCGCGCGTCGTCACCGTTGGCATCGGGCGTCAAGGAATCGCTGGAAAATTGTCGAGGCGTATATGATATCGGGTTTATGAGCTTCGCGTCTCTCGGCCGTTAGTTCGTTCGTTCGTTTCTCCGGAAACGAACGATCCTCTCAGGTACGAGAGAGAGTCATGCAGCTCCGGACTCTTCCTCGCCATCTCATCCGCGCTTTATCTCCATACGCTTTGCGCCGTAAATGTCAATTAACGAAATATAAAATACAACCCTCCCGTTGCGTGATTGATATTCCATTTATCAGCTCTCGTAATATCTTCAGCGAATTCTTTTTTTTTTACTATAATTACCGCTGAGAAATTTCTTCGATACGTGTTCTGCCGAACACATTTTTAAATTTATTTTTTATCGAAACAATTGCCCGGAAAAAAACGAATAGTGCGCGGTTGGTAAAAGTTTAGGTGACACGACACAGTCAGAAAAATGTCTGTAATTGCGATTGCGTGGGGGCGATGAGTGAGATTACTGCGGCTCGTTCATGTTTCATTGTTGCCTCTGCGCGGAACTCACTTCTCTCCGCTTTGTACGGTACACTCGCATCTCTTTCGTTTTCTACTCATTGCGGTTTTCCTCATCCCCTGCCCCTCTCCCTCGCCATCCTTTTTTTTCCACAGATTCCCAGCTGTTGGATGCCACCTGTCGTATCGCCTTTTTCGCGCCGTTTAACGCCACCCACGTGACGTCGAACGATTCATCGTCGTTTGCGCAAACGTTCGGACCTCAGCTGGATTCGGTATTTTATTTTTTTATTTTTCATTCTCATCGAAATGTCATTCAAATTTTAGGCGTTCATAACTTCATTCCCGTTTATTAATTCTTGAAAAAAAAATCCATTAAATTTTACTTTTTATATATTTATGCATTTATGTAACTTTTTGTGTTGCAAATATTAACACGTTTTTATTTTTTGGAGAGCGAATGAAAGATCATTTGTATTATAATTTAGAATTTATAAATAATAATCAAAGATTTTCCTTGTTCAATCCTTGGCACTAAATTTTCAATTCAGCGCCTTCGAGATTCTGACTCTAATCACACGGACTCGAAATAATCGCCGAGAGGAGCGGGAAGATTTAGTGCGAGAATATAACTTCGCTCAGAAATAACGAGATGGGACGAATAACGATAATTCACGCCCAGCATATAATTTTTAAATCCTCGTATTCTCGCTTAATGATTGTTCGAATGGCATCAGGAAGTTGAAATAAGTTTCTAAACACTTTTCTCAATCGATAATCGATTGTATTCGCGAACATTCATTTTCTTCGAGCTGAAAATACACAAATAATATGTTCGTAACCTCATATTACTTTATTTTCATGTTCTTTTTAATGTTTATTTATTATTTGCACATAAACAAAATTAAAATAAACGTTGGAGTGCCAGAAACATAATTTATCTAATTGTCAGTTTAATTTATAGAAATACACGTGAACGAATAAAAATTTTAGCAATGAAAAACTCATTGTTATGATTATTTTAAAAGAATCCGAAGAATTCTCGCCACGGATTTCTCGGACGATAAAAAAGAAAATCGATCTTGGAATAATACCCGATGAATTCTCGATAAAGAGGCGACATAGGCGCGAGGGAGAATCGTCCAAGGATAAGAAAAGTGCGCGAGACTCGAGCAGGTGGAAGCCGCACCGTTCGCACACTTCGAGGCAAAAAGATCGATATAATACTAATCGATGATTCTCCACGTGTACGCTCTACACGCTCCCAACTCGGCAGCTGGCTCGCCGTAATCGTAAATGCCAGTCAGAGGCGTTATAAAATTCCGGATTTATATCTCCCGCGCCACTCCTCTTCACCACTTCGAGCCTCGAATTTTTGTGTACTCGACAACTGCGATTTCGTCGCTTCTTCATGTACCCTAAAATATAAGAAAAATTCATAAACATGTGCGTGCAGGTATTTAAAAAAATGTTAAAAGACAAAATTTTCTGAAGGCTTTGTGGAGTCAGAGAATAGATAAAATTATACAACATTTTTTAAACAATTATTTTGTAAGATTTTTGTAATATGTATTTGAACGTTCTTTCAAAAAAATCCACGAAATTAAATAATGGTGATGCAGATCATCGATGATTCTCATTTTATGTACGATATTACACTGATATGATCGGAATCATTACGAGGAAGCCAATAGCAAAAGCGTCGAGAAAGAACTCGAAAATTTATCGACTCGAAATTCAAATTTTTTGTAACAGCGAAGCGTAATTGCGGCTCGTAAGAAAATAAATATAAATGATCGATGGGATTCTTAGGATCCCTGTTCCGTATCAGGGAAGAGCAAGCTCTAGCATTATCCTGACGTCACGTTGCTGTCGGCGATCCGCTCGATTGGACGCGTCGAAGCCTTTCCGACTTTCCGTATCGTCGACTCTCGGGCCAAAAGCGCACGGATCGACATAGATCTTTTTCTCCCTTGCTCTCTCTCTCTTTTTCTCTCTCAGCTCAACTCTACTCAACTCTCTCTCTCTCTTTTCTCAACACTTCTTCGACCTCCTCGTGGTTATATATTCTCAGAACGTAATCTTCGGAAGGGTTAAGCGCACTCGGATAGAGGAGCGAAAAGAAAGCCGATGAGAAATATCGAGGATCCTTTCTCACTTCGTAACTGCGCGGGACACCCTGACGCGAATCATTAATCCTCAGGGCGAGGATAGCCATTTTTCTCTATACTTTTTATTTCCATATACTCTCTTTTCTCCCGTGAGCTTCTTTTGTAAACACGTTTCATTATTCTCAACGAAACTTTGACCACGATATGGACTCTTGTACCTGTGTGATTACGTATTTTTTTCACCTTTTTTTTCCTCGAAGCTCTCCGATCTCTTCCGTTCCCTCGCTGCGTCCTCACGAACTGGGCCTCATTCTCGCTACCCGAGAGTATCTCCCATATTTCTCGATCCACACCTTCGATCCACGACAAACATGACCCCTGGATACCGGGAGAAAATAATTTATTGATAATGCGAATAGCGGCATATTGATGCCGAAACTTCCTGCTCGTGAATAAATCGGCGAGATTTTCCTCGTAGATTTATTTGTTTCCCCGCAAAAACGTATCTTCCTTTTTCTTTTTCCAAACTCACCTTTAAAACCGTTTGTGAATAAAGGTTTATTTATTGATTTTATGGAAAAAGTTAATGTCGGAACTTTGCTGCGAAAAAAGTTTTTTTTAAAATTATTTTTAAAATTCATCTCACAGATGATTTATTGACAAAGCAATTTATTGATTCCGCGTCAAATTGATGGCGAACCTAGTAGATAAATTGTCGAGATTCCCCTCGTAGATTAATCCTTTTAGAAGCAATTTTTTTCATTGCTTTCTTTTATCATTATCGTGATTATTGCTTTTTCCAAATAAAGAAGTTTTTATTCATGGCGTAGAGATGATTTCCGCTTTCTTCGGGTCTCGCATTCCATCACAGATCTGTGGGATAACCCGCGAGGTGTGAAAGGTACCAATTTAAGGTGCATACAATTTCTCGTGAACCTGCGTACGCACAAGGTGAATTGCCTCGAGGGCATACAGCTTCGTATTCCCGTATAGCCAGTTCGTCGATTGTACACATATACATTCATGAGAAAATACATATCCGGATGTACATACATATATATAAATGTGTTAAATATATGAGCGCAACATGAGCTTTATGAGGGATGAATCGCGGCTATCAGCACTTCAACTATCCAATGAGCTCTCCGCGATTGCAAGAAAAAAGAAAAATGGCGTGTGATTCGTGCCGAGAAATCAAAGCGGAATTCGTAACGCGTGTGCATGATTCTTCTATTTCTTTTTTCTCCTTTATCTACATCTTTTTCTGTTTCATTGTTTTGTTTTTCTTCTCTCCTAGTTCGCAATTGCGCGTACATATAAAAAATAATACCGGAAATTGAAAATAATAATTCAAACGGTTCCACGATGGGAGAGATTTGAGAAACATTGTGACGTCATAAGGCAGCAACGTTCGAGTATGTGCGAATACTACAGAGCTCACGTCGATTCAAAGCGCTTTACACTAAAAAATCGGTTTTTTTGTCCTCTATTTTTTATTTTCGATTTGAATAACATTGAAAAAATGTCTTTTTATTTAGAATGTTGTAGTTCATAAACAAAAATGAGCAGTTGGTATGTCCGAAACATATTTTTTTGTGAAACTAAAACCTCTATAAAAAATATCTTATAACTATCAGTGTTCGATACATTGTATATGTGATTATTTTTGTCTTTTATTTCACATTTGTCTTACTCGTCGTGTTCTTGTTCTTTGGAGCTTTCTCTTCACGTTCATATATTTTATCCGTTGCTTTTTCTCCCCGAGGATAATCATTCCAGTTGCAGTTTGCAATTCACCGGCTCGATCGGTAATTCCTTCATGGTCTATTAGATACGCGCCTCGATCTTTGCACTTGCACGTGTATATGTATACGCGCGTCGTGAGCATATCCAGCGATGTACAAAATATAAAGCGTTTCTTCTCCTATCTCAGTTTCACAACTCCTCTCTTGGCAACTTGACGCACTCAGCAGCTTCATTTCGTACCATTATGGCGAAAAATGATATTCAGACGCTGATGAGAAATCGATCGAGGAAACCAGTTAATTTTCTTATTGGAAAAATTTGGATCAATATCTTATCGTATTTATTGAGATAATTTGAAAAAAATTGTGTTCTTGCCACTTCAAAATTAGAGAACTTTAATTTTCGGCGTTACCAAAGTAATTGTCTGCTTATCTCTTTTCCAGAGCACATCGAACGATAATTTGACAAAAACCAGACACATTGAATAATATATATTTCATGTATATATAAGTAGGTTCGGGTGTCGTTTTCAAGTTTCAGTAGGAAATTAGATTTTAGCCAAGCCGATGGCGATGGTGGAATGAGTGACGCTCACCAGACCCCTTCATCGAAATGGGATGTTGAATAAAAATCTCCGGATCTTTTGCTCTCCCTTTTTTTTGCTTGATTTTTTTTAATTCTTCGAATGAACATTCGGAGAAATATTCTTACATTTCTCTTAGAGAAACTCCCCTAATTTTTTGTTTTTACCGAAACACACCTTAAATTATCGCGTGAAAAGCTCAATCAGAACCGAACTTATGTAATAAGTTTAGATATAGGTACTCAATGTTCAATTAATGAAGTGTATCAATCTTCATGCCATGAAACGCTATACAGATTTAAATATTTTACATAAAATTTTTCCAAAGAAGGTCGTGAAGGTGCATTTATATTTTTTCTAAATTTCCAGTTTGATCTAAATTTCTATATTTACACCCAGATTTTTATCTAATAATATTGGTGTTCGATCGATCACCTTAAAAGTACACATGTCACTGAGACACCTCAAGAAGAAAAAATGAAATGTGTGCAGTGTTAAAAAACGGTATAATTCCATCGAATCGTATATGAGCTCGAGGTAAGAAGTCTCCAGTGAGAGACGTTTAGTGAAAAAATCGAAGAGATACCGATTAGAGCGTGTAAACTTTTCCTCGCGAGGGATATCGAGCGTATCCTGGGACTTTCGTCGTGCGACGATAAGGAGCGAGAACCAAACGAACGAGGAAAAGGAACGAGATTATCGACCACACACGAGGAGTCTCAGCGAGGCCTCTAGTGCTGTCCAGTTATATCGAGAGACCTAGCATTGATTGCCACATTAACAATATTTTCTCAACTTCCATACCAAGCATCGAATAACGAGATAAAAGTTTTCGCGATTCCGCCAGAGACTTCAATCGACGCGCCACCAACGAAGCTCACGACAATCGGATCTACCTGACTTTCAACTAAGTGCCTACAAATGATTATCTCTTCGATTCTCGTCATTTTATTTTCATTATTTTAATTCAATGTATTCGATTAAAACTTTTGTACGTGTGCGCGTTTATTGAAATCAATTCCTTTTTCTAATGAATCGTATTAAATGATGACATTATTATTTCGTGTTAAAAAATGAAATTTTTCAAATATTGAGTTGAAGAATTAACATTCAGTCATTTTGAAAAATGTCAACACAAAAAGTTAAACTTTGAAATATGTAATTAGAAAAAAATTGTCAATAGTCCAATAACAAAAGTGAAACGACCGAGAGTTTTTCCACTTCGTGCGAATTACCTTTCTATTGTTCCCGGATCTGAGTGTAAAAAAATGAAACAGCTCAGAACAGTGGAATTACCTTCTGAATTTCTTTTGCTGCATGAGCGCATGACACGCTCTCGTCACCTCGTATCGACAGGGTGAAAGGTATTATCGCTCGTTGTCCTTGATGGCTCGATTGAAAACAAGGCGAGCACCCTTGGCTACTTTCCTTTATAACATTTACATTTACGTAACGAATATTTATTCATTATTAATTACATTTTATTATACTATGATTAATATAGTACAAATATTTATTTAAGATTAGACGTGCTCTACTATACTTTATTGTGGCTTGATGTGTTTAAATTTAAAAAAAGGAAGCCTATTTTTATATGTTTGATTTTAATCTTTCTCACTAAAACAAAAACGAAAATATTCATTGACCAAGTAACACGCAGCTGTGGGTAAGTCTAGTGAGAAATTTTCGATCCACTAATGAAAGAAAGAAACTTTCCTAAAACTCGGCAAGTTAAAATGTTCTCAACGTTTCTTACCGTTGGTGAATATTGCTCGTGAGTTTTCCAATCCTTTAGGAGAATTCTAGGAGGTTTCAGTTGGTAGTCTCGAAAGAGGAGTCCAACACACACGAGGTCGTGGCAAAGCCCCCTGTGGTGCGTAAATATATTTTCTTTTGGAAAAAAATTCACCTCTGATACAGTCGAATGATGGCCAGTTTGGTATGGTATATGAATAGGCATCGTAGATAGATTATATTTATCACTGATCACAGGTGTGATATCTATATAACATATAAATATAGAAAAACACTCCAAGACTCGAAGGTAAAGTTATGATAAAAATTCAATGCAATCGGCGAAAAACTTTCGCAGATCAGCGATTATAAATTATAATATGTTAATGTTTATAATTATCAACATTAACATTCTTATTGCTTTATGTATAAAACTATCCAGAAAAAGAAATGTAAATTAATTAGAATTATAAATTGTTGCAATTTGAATCTAAAATTTGCCTTAATTGTAAAAAAAGAAATCTCAAGTTTTGGCGTTCTGGGGTTCTTAAAAGAATTTAAGGAGTTAATTATCGAGATTGCAGTGCAAACGTAAGTATGGAATCGTCCTCAGCAGGAGTAATAAAAAAATTAGATTTTCGGTGTCTCGTATATTCGAGCTTTTATCTTGAGTAGGGTCTTAACGTTTTTTATCCTCAGAGTTATTTGAAGAGATACGGCAAAGTTTTTTCTCGAGTATCGCGAAGATTCGAGATAGACATTAATTAATTAACATAATTCTTAATTAAATCACTGCACGAAGAAGGAAGTTCGTCGGGAAATCTTGAAATTCGCACATCGTGGAGAGGGATGGATAAATTTAAAAAAGTTACCAAGTTCTCCTCTTGAGATATCCAGGTGATGGAAAAATATATATTCCCGTCGAGCGACCTATGACTTTTGCCAATTAACGAGAAAATCATAATTGACGACTGAATTTAATGTAATTGGGAGTAAGCTTCTAACCCTGAACATTCTTGCACGGATATAATAAGTTGCTGAGAGATTTTTCACGCAACTGCGACAAGACTGCGTAAACTCTTACCGAATAATTTATGCCTCAACTACTCACTTCTTTATATTGATATTTTCAATTTAAAAAACATCTGCACGGCTTGCGAGCTTCGAGAGATATCCATAAATTATGCAAACTCATATACAAAAATTCTACACACTGTGCTATAAATTTTGATTTAATTTTTACCTTTGCTTTTTCGCAATTACATATAATTTTTAGATAATTTGAAGCCATCGAGAGGGAATGTTTACTCACAAGAATTAAATTATGGAAATTTCCCGATTTGTTGATCTGTTGAACAAAATTGTAGGAAAATAAATTTTTTCGTTCAGACCATTATTTGCCTTCAATTTTTATTAAATCATATATATCATATCTAGAAGAAAAATTAATTTCATGAAATTCAAATTCTCTTCACTTCTACAAAATACACATTCCATTTCCGTCACGATCAATCTCCGTTTTTCGCTCCAGCTGTCAGCTCTGAAATATGTTTTTGGAGAATAGTTTACGACGGAACGATCCAGAACTGGCTAATTGGTTAAATGAAGTTCCTGAAAACTCATCCACCACGAAATGGATCACTCCACGTGACAGTTCGAAAATTCTTAGAAATATTTTTTTTTTTCATTTCCTCAGAGACCGGTCGATCGTTTCTCAGGAGCAATTTTCTTTATTCAGAATCACTGTTAATATTTTCTGAGATTTCGTACTTTCAACTTCTCTGAGAAACGAATGTATGTATATCTAAAGACTTTTTGTGCAACATTCCGTTCTATTTTGCAGAATTTGAACATGTATCTGTATATCTGTATCTTATTACTTGGCATATTTTTTCACTTTTTTGCAAAAAGTTTTCATACATGTATTTATATATTTTTAAATTTTTTGTTCTTATTTGGTTATATACGTTTGTAAATATTTCGTTGTATGCTTCATTTTCGTTTCCGTATGAATGTCTACTTGGCCCTTGCACACGATCTTACCGGGAATAATAATAAATTATAACTTCCACGCAACGAAAATGAGAACGACGAGACGGATACATCGATATCGTTCCCTATATATTAGCATTACTATCAAGATTCAACGGTCCAGAGCGAGATACTTCGTACGGAATTATGGTAATTTAAGGACAAGCCGAATAATGACGTTTTAATCAGAGTTATTATCGTTCGAGAAATTCCGTTGCTCCAGACAAGCATATGTATAACGAAGCGACCCTTAAAAATTGATGTCATAAGAAAAAGAGAAATAAAAAAAAGAAATCGTCAATAAGTAGTTTTAATTATTATAAAAATATATAACTAGAATACGAAAAATAAAGTATTTTAAGTTTATTTATTTACAAAATATTACAAAAAATTAAAATATATTTAAAAAATGCATTCGCCAAAAAGTTATTAACAATGAAAAATAAATTTCATGTAAGTAATACAGACTAAAATGAATATTTGAATAAATATGAAATGACTGCAAGTATAATATTATATGTATCTAAATCGGTGATAAAATTGTGATTTAAGTATTAACGAATGTATTATCAAGTAGGTGCACAAAAACACAGTGCGCCAATTCAGACCGCAGACGTCTGCGGTGTTTGATGCACACCATGCGATAGATTCTTGTCGACATAATTAACGGTTTAATCGAGTACACGTGGAAATTCTGTGAGTGATATAGTCGAGGATTCAACTCAGGCGGTACGTTCGCAGCAAATACGCGCTATGATTGGATAGAGTGAATAAGGCGATGAGAAAGAGAAAAGATCGACAGAGAAAGAGCGAGAAACAGAAAACGAATACATATAGAATATGCATATTCTACGCGAGAATCCCATGTATAGGGCTCTCGGGTGTGCACCGTTGGGATGCACTTGTATATACACGAGTGGTTATCTCATGTGACGTTTATGTAGGTGTACACGTTTGTCATGGCACACGATCAAGTGAGAGAAACCCCGCGGCCTCCGACTCGTTACCATCTTCGCGATCGGTGTGTACACGCGCTTGGGTAGGGCAAGAGAAACACTAAAATAAATAAAAAAGGAAAGATCGAGAAAAAGATGAAGGGATATAAATAATGTAATTTATTTAAATATTAATTTTGTTTTACAACCAACGATTTTGTAATTTTTGGTATTTTGCACTTTTTATTTTTTTATCATTCGATTGGTCGTTTGTAAAATTGTAAAAAATATACTCAGAAATGCATACGTTTATAACGTCTCGGTCCTATTCATACAGGGAATAATATTGGTTCTCCATGAACCCATGTAAGTTCAAAACGCACTCGCCGCATGCATCATAACTCCGAAAGCGCTCATTAATAAATCATTTTCGAATTTAATACAAAAGGGGTTTTGCATACGTTAGGGGACATTATGACGGATATTCTGCCACTTTCTGTGGTTTGAGATAATTTAATATAGACTATGTGACCTTCTTGTTGCCCATCAACCATAAACATGAAAACTCAAATTGTTACACAAATTATCATCTTATTGTTATACAAACTATAATCATTTCTCAAATTTTAATATAGAGAAATATTTATTTCTCGATAGATTTTAAGCACAAAAGTTTTCATATTTGATATAAAAATATTTTAAAAAGAATAGAACAATTGAAAACTACAAAATTAAATTGTGAACCGAAAAAATTTAGTTATGTAAAAATAAAAAAAGCTATACAATTCACAAATAAAATCTCAAATCCAAAAATGAATTTGAACATTTTTGAGAATATCATCTGAGATATTGGTGCACAAATGAAAATGTCGGACCGACGTTTGAGGTCTTTCAAAAGGTTGACCTTAATTTTCCATTGCAAAAAATGCTTGCGAAATCGAGACGAAAATATTCCGTGAAAAAGGGTGGAGAAAAAAAAGGAAAGCATCGCGGGGGAGGGAGGGGGGGGGGGTGAGAGGAGGGCTCCGGAAAAAGCGATAATAGTTTTCGAAACGAGATCGCGGATAGCCATTACAAGCGGAATTGGCTGCAAACATTTAATATCGGTTCGCGGTAAAAGCAGCGTGGAACGAAAATTGACGTTGCAGATCGTTCTTTTCCCCTTTCATCCCTGGCCGCGAAGCGTATGTGCTGCATGCGTACCGGAGAGGGTGACAGGATTGACGTACGTCCGAAAACTACGCGGCGCGTCGGGCGGCTCCGCGTAATCGTCGATGATTGCCTTTTATTACGGTAACGGTCAAAGCACGGAGGGGAATCTCCTCTACCATCAGGGAGTGAGAAGGATAACGCTCGTGAGAGTACGACTGGAATTTCGATTCAACGCACATTGAGAACGGTCTTTCTTTTTTTTGCTCTCTCCTCTTTCTCTCTTTATCTCTCTCTCTCTCTCTGCATTCGTCACAACCGCAAGAGCTTTTTCAACATCCCAAGGACATGGATACACGTACGCTGTCATTACTTTTTAACGTTTTCGAGAAACAATTTCATTTATACGTTATTAAGGATGTTGCATGGTCCCTTTATTAAAAAATCATACAAAGTTGCCAATATTTGGGCACGTTATTTTTCAATATGTATATTTGAGAACTATTTTCATGAGAACATATGAGAAAAATATCATTGAGCAGTTATTTTGACAATTATTTCACCTCAATTTTTTTACATTGAAAAATGAGATAAAAAAATCTCACACACCGCAGCAAAGTCGTTATTATCTCGTTGATTTATAGGAAAAAATGTGTACTCAGAGAACGAAACACGCGATCCACTCGTTTGCCTCGTGAAAGAGATCTTGAAGATGTTCTGATTCCTCTGGTGGTCCAGCCCACACGATATATATCTCTTTGCTCTTGTTATTCATCTGCTCCAAAGATGGACAGAAGTAACACTTTGCAAAAATAACGTCTTATCATTTGCTGTTGACAAACGAGACCTAAACACTACCTTTGTCGAACAAAATGTTCCAAAATAATTTCTCAGTATGAAAAAAAAAATATTTTTTAATTTTTCATACTTCATGAAAGATAAAAAAAAAGCTAAAAGAAAATAACCGTCTGCCGTTTTCGACATGACCATAAAAATGCTTAAAATTTGATTTGAACCGAGTAGTACAGAAGGACCAACTTTCAAGTACAAAAATTCGGATTGCTTTGTACATTTGGGAGCCAAATGCTCTAAATCGCTGTGTCCCGAACGAAATTTCGGTATCTTGAAATAAAATTGATGCAGTTCCGGGATATACTAATTTCACATCAACGTTAAAATTTCGCCGGTTTTTCCTCGAAGTGACATCACGCAATATTCTCATTTGGCGATTTGACGAATTTTTCTTCTACTCGGTGATTTTTCAAATAAAAAAAACAATCCTTTAGAACATTTCACAAGAATCGATGTTTTTCCAACATTCAAAATAATTTTCGAAGAATACATTCTTTAACTCGATAATGCATTAGATTGTAAATTTTCCCATATTTATTATATTTTTTCACTACTGAATACAAATGCAATATGTTCCACGAGGAGAGGGACTGGCTAATGCAAATTAATATTATTTTGCATAAGCAACGGTTATCTATTCCTATATTGATATATGTACATGCACTTTAAATTGTAATACAGCGTACTCGTGGTTGTTCGATTCAAAAAGAAAAAGAAGAAAAAATGGAGAAGGAGAAAGCACAGGTAGAATTGTCTGTGTATTGAGAACCTTGAATATATTTTATCTGCTGAAAAAGATCGAGGAAAGAGTTAACAGTGTAACAAATTAGAATACATCTGATGGTGAAATTTTTTACATGCATTTATGTAAACGAAAAATCGTGTTTAATGTGTATCTCTTTATCAAGGACAATCGATCTGTGATTTTTTAATACTTCGTAAAAATTGAAAATGCAATATAAGTTACAAAATACTGGAAATTATTATCAAAATATATCAACGAAAAAGATAAATTTACCAACTTTATTTTTATGAATTTTCATGAATCATTTCTTATGACATTCATCGGAAACTCCGGAAATGATAAATCCTTAAATTTGGACAGTATCGATCAGAAATCATTAGAAAAGAAAAATGAATAAAAAATAAGTCGTCAGGACCAGCGACCTCGAATGGCGGCGTATTCTGGCGAAAGACGAGATGACGAATAAGAAGAATACGATGTGAAGACAAAAAGAAGAAGAGTAATAAGATGAAGAACAGAAAGAAAAAGTTGAACTTGAGAGGGATAAGGAAAGGATGGAGAGAAGAAGTAAAATAAAGAGAGATGGATAGATAAAGCGAGCGAGAGAGGAAGAGTTGAGAGGGGTATGCCTGACGCCTGGGCCGTTCGTGTGCCTTCTGCTTTTCTGCCTGGTCTTCCCGGCGGTACTACACGCGCCTATGTACACTTATATACACGGGGAGAGAAGCACCAGCAGCCGGAGGTTCAACGACACGCCTCGCCTCCTTCCTAGTAAACAGCTCGGCGTAGACCCGATGCTCCTCTCTTCTCCGCCGTTTCTGAAGAGCTGCGCCGATGCTGCCACTGTCTCTGTCCCGCTCTTCTAACTTCAGTGACTCTCAAACGTCAAGGGATTCAAGATTTTTTAGAAAAAAGTACCCGAGCTTGCGAAAAAAGCTCAGGAACAGTGATTGAGAATGTCAATTTTGTGTCATAAGTCATTTTTACATCCAATGAGATTACCATTAATAAGGTACAGGTTAATAGAGTGGTCAGAAAGAGAACTAGTTCCATAAAACATGTTAAGAAAATGGTGTAAGAAAAATAGCTCGTAAGACAGACATGGAGGACATCATTCTAGGAAGTGTTTGGGAGGCTGACAGATATCCGCGGACAGACCATCACGTAGCTGCGGAACAAGCGAGGCAATGTAACGACGATCCTGGCTCATATCAGTATCTCCGAGAGCTGACTGGCGGTCGTTGACCTTCCTCTTCTCCCTCTCCCATCCCGTTGCACCCAATGTGAGTATAAACAAGTCGAAAGAGAGATCTTCCTGCGTGGAGAGCCCCTCGCTTAGAGACTACTCCTCTCTCTCGCTCGTTTTATTTTCTTTCCTTCTTTCTTTTTCCTTTCCATCTCTAACCCATCCATACGTCGACGCGTATACGTGCAAGGGAGACGATCGACAACGTCGACTGTTAATTGTACGAATGCACAATTTGACTCGGTGGACCTGTTTCGGAGCCGGGAGATAATCTCTAATTCCGTATTGCGGCGCGCACACACGGAATCGGGAATTAAATTGCGGACCGAGCAACGGGCAAACAACGCGAGTCATCTTCGCGATTCGTGAACTGCTTGATTTTCACCGAATGCGCGATTCGCTCACTTCCTCTCCCTTCATTTCGAATCTACCATGATAGCGCTGAAGAACGCTGTTTACTCGAGACTCGACCGGATGAGCTAGATTAAATCACGTCACCGCACACGAGCGATAATCGAGAACGAAAGTGAGAGCCAGAGGGATATTCATTCGCCTTCATTGACTTCTGAATCGAGCGATTGCACAAATGTGGCCTTAGAATGTCAAATTACATTATTCCGTCTTCATCAGTATCTCACAGACAAAAAGAACATTCAAAATTTGATGCAGAGACATCAATGGAGTTTGTTTGCGGCTACCTAAGTCAGCTCAAGTCAAAGAAGAAGCCAACAATGCGAGCTATTGCACGAATGATCTCATAATGTCAAATTACATTCTGTCACACATCCCAGAATCATCATTTCGGACTTCTTGGATGCAATATTTTTCATATATTCTGCAATGAATTCACATCCATAACATTTGGACAAATATGCACCTGGGAATTGTGAAATTACAATCGTATACTGTTGGTGATCCGAAGCCATCAATGGAGTCCGTTCGAGGCTGTACGTGAGTCAGTGGATGTAAAAAAGGAAGGCTAAAATGCGGTCCCGAGTCGTTGCACTGAAAATCCGCGGGGCAATATCTTGGCGAGCGTTCGCATCGGATTTACAGGCGATTCGAGACCGGTTCGCTCAATGATCCCAACACTGGGCAGGGGAAGCGAGAAAAATGCCGGAGCGGATTCTGCGGACCTCAAAAGTTGTTTACTTCGAAGCCAAGGAGTATATCTGAGCCCCGAGAGTTTGAAACCTCCCATCTCGTTCTCATCGTCGTTATACACTGCGGTGTCAATATAATGGTCGTGAGAGAAGAAAGAACTAGCTTTGCGGTATTGCAATAATCCTTCCGTTTTGATGCTACTGATTCTTGAGGACCCTCAATAATAGAAATTGTAGAATTGCTCGCTGCAAACGAGCTCAAGATCCCTGTCCTCCTTTTTAGAACGATTTACCGATCTTATGATCTCCAACCTACCCAACTCGAGAAGAATACTTATTATCCTCTAGCCTCGTGAATCAGCTGCTTTGTTGAATGGCACCGCTTGCTTCTGCATCAGGCTAGAATAACATTTTACGTCTCTAAAGAAGAATTGTAAATCACAATCACAAACGAAAAAACGCAAGTTCGTAGTGTTTAGTTTCAGTTTAGTTTAGTTTAGTTCGTAGTGTAGGAAGCAAGATCATTGCATGCAATTCAATTCGAATTGCTAGAAATTTTACAAATTGCCAAAAACCTGCACCATTCAGAAATAATGACCAAATCAGATCCCCGATATAGCCAACTCCAGAAAAATAGTTATTATCATCTAGTTTCGAGAAATCCGCAGCTTTGTTGGATGGCACCGCTTGCTTCTGCATCAGGATGGAATAACATCAAACATTTCTAAAAAAAGATAATAAATAACAAGCTTTTGATCATAGTGTAGGAAGTAAAACCATTGCATGCAATTCTACCCGAATTGCTAAAAATTCTACAAATTGCCAAAAACCTGCACCATTCAGAAATAATGACCAAATCAGATCTGCGTTATAGCCAACTATAGAAAAATGCTTATTATCATCATGAATCAGCTGCTTTATTAAATGACTTTGCTCGGTTTTGCATATTCTGCTTATTGTTAATTTCCTCATACACTATTGAAAGTGATTGGCAAAAAAACTGACACATCGGCTCGAAATTCTGCGAAAGCTTCCTGTCGTGGACCATTAAAAAACGTGTTAAATACAAGGCATGCGACGTCTTCCGTTCGATTTATTTAGGAACGCACACGTAGATACAGTTTGAGTTAGGAAGAGAGGGAGCGAGACGGAGATAAAAGTTGAATGGGGGAAAAAGGATGGTCGACCCATAAACACGGGAGCTGATTACACCATCCGATCCGATATAATGATTGGTATAGCATAGTAATAATAATCGCCTGGTCGTCCTTGAATCAAGGTTGTTATAGAATCTCGACTGGTACGTATCAGAGAGGTAAAAAGAAAGAGAGAGAGAGATAGATCGGTAGAGAGAGAAGATGGAGAACGGTTGAAGGAGAACAGGAGCACGAAGCAACATATCATCAGCTCAAGATGGCTTCCTGTCCTAATTGCTCGAAGGCAACCGCTTGTTATCGCACACCGACGGAATCGAGCAGCTCGTTGGTCATACAGGAGTTTAGTCGCCGATCGTGGATATCCGTCGCATGCTAAACTCACTCAACGTTGTCTACCAAGACTTCGAATATCTCGTTTTCCGTCTTTCCACATCGCTGATCCGTCACACATGCGATTTAATACTGGTCTATCATCCTTCATCGTTTCTTTCATTTCTCTTTTTCCTGCAACCTTTTTTTCGCATTTCACAATCTTCCTGGCTCGCTATCTTTCCTGAGATCGATTATAGCTTGTGAATCTTTTTTATGATTTGGCTGTACTGTTGAAAATAATTGACCAAGTGATGGGCTGGTCTCTCCAGTTTAGTTCCTGAACGATTTATTCTTCAATACTTGACTTTATTGGAACAGATGGAAAGCTTTTATCGATGTATATTCGAAGATTGTTTATCGCCTCATATCACAAAAGGAAATATCCATAAATTTAATAATTATTAACATTCAAAATTAAGTACTACCTTTTTTCTTACGGATCTTATAAGGTTGTTTGCAAGCATATTCAATTTATTTTTGAAATTTATATTTGTGTCATTAAATTTGTTAGCATTAGCATTTGGTGGTGCCAAAATTTTTCAGCGGTGTTTGAAATTCAAAACAATAACATCGCTCTTCCTCTGAAAATCCACTCGCGCAAGACTTGTCCAAAATTCGTGAGCTTTCCAAGGACTGACACAACAACGATTTTCGCGAAAGAGTTAAATGCGTGGATCAAAGAAAAGTATGTCGAGTGCTAGCTCGATTGTGTGAAGTTAATTAAAATTTATGAAGATCCCGGGTGTGATGCAATGGCAACGGCATCTTCCTCTCTCGGTTCTATGCTCGTGAGTCTCCGCGAGCATCTCCACGAGTACACAACGATATCGTTTGTACGCGCCAGGCGAAGGGTGGACCGAGCGCAATTAATATAAATGATGGATTATTACCCGAGTCGCGCGGAGCAACCGTGTGGGATGTTGGGAATGACGCCGTTCTCTATCTCTCTCTCTCTCTCTCAATCTCCCTCTCTCTCTTTCTCTGCCAGAAATGGAGTGAATGAGCTTGCGAAAGCGACTGAATAAGAGATATTATTGTCCGTACGTTTATGAGCGTACGAGCGAGCTAGCTACACTCCCGACGTACTGTAATCAACGAGAAACTAGACCTGGTCAGCTACATGTTTGTTTCAACTTTTCCCTTAATTAAATAGAGAATCAACAAACTCGTGAAGGTAAATTGGAAAAATAATACGATTGGATCGATTCGATCTCCAGTGAATAAATTTATGGCTTAAGGCCGCAATTTTCAATGAAGATTGTGAAAAAATCGTACGATTAGTTATTTCGGTATTTGAATTCATTTTTGTAATGAATTTTAGATGCTACCAATATGAATTTATAGAAGTCAAATAATGAAGGATGACAGTGAATAAATTTAAAAATCAAATGATAAAAGACTTAATTTTGTAAAACTAGAAATATGTTTCGCTTGTCATTTGTTATTCAATTAACTTTTTTAAATTATTATATTTAGTAGTTTTTTAATGACACCAAAAGGTCAGAAATTTTGGTTTCTTTTAAAGAATCAGAAATATCGTAATCATAAAAAATGGATTTGAGATGTTGGCCAGCTATGGAGTATTTTTGTCTTTATCGCGAATATAATATTGAAATTGTGAAAAATTATTACATTAGTTATTTCGGTATTTGAATTCATTTTTATAATCTATTTTACGTACTACCAATATGAATTTATAGCAATCAAATAATGAAGAATGACAGTGAATAAATTTTAAAATGAAATCATATAAGACTTTATTGTGTAAGACTGGAAATATGTTTCGCTTGTCATTTGTTATTCAATCAATTTTTTCTAATTATTATATTTCTCAGTTCTTTAATGACACCAAAGGTCAGAAATTTTGGTCTCTTAAAGAATCAGAAATATTGTAATCATAAAAAATGGATTTGAGATGTTGGTCATCAGCTCTGGAATATTTTTGTCTTTATCGCCATTTCCTCTTGATTTTTCGTAAATTCTTCCCGAGATTCTCCGATTACTGAACGGAGATATTGGAACCTGCCGGATGACTTAGCGGTTGAGGTCTATTTGTACTCTCGCACGCACGTGTACAAAGTGCAAAGAATACGCCCGCAATACATACATACCGTGGGTCAGTACAAAATACGTCATGTATACGCACCGCTGTGGTCACGAGGGTGATTAATCTTACAGATGCGGCATGCGTGTCTGCTCGGATTCTCGCCGGGTGTCTCTACGCTCGTTCGCTTCTTCACCGTACGCAAAATCTTTAACGGGATTTGAGAGGACTTTGGAAGTATCCCAACTCGCATTTGATTATTATAATATTATTCTGATTTTATACAAATTTATAATTATTCACTAATCAGTATTCAGCATTATTCTACAAATTTCAAATGATTTCTGCAAAAAAAAAATTGTTGATTATACAATTATACAATTATATACAACTTCATGAATCGAGAAAAAAATAATAATATTGATAAATAAAAAGCACAATGTCAAACAGACGAAAATAAAAATCTGGACATAATTAAAAAATGATGATATGCGATGGTTAAAAGAAGGAAATAAAAAATGACACAAGGTTCGATTGTGCGAGAAGTTCGAACGTCAGTTAAAATGCGACGAGGAGTATTACTTCGTCAGCACAATTCGGTGTGTGCTCTCGCGTCTGTCGGAGGAAAAAAAAGAGCGATCGAGGATCAGAGGAAAAAAACAGTGGATGCTGGGCCGGTGAAAAACTGGCGTATCGTGACTCGAGCAAAGGGCAGAGGAAAAAGGGTATACATTATTTGAATCTGCATATCACGGCCCCCGTGAGCGTAAATGCGTGTCCATTAAAAGAATACCGCATGCGTTCTTTTTTTTAACCTTTTTTTATGCATATTTTTTTATCTTTATTTTTTTTCTCTTTTTTCCGTCGGTCCATCCGTATACTCATTGTTTCTTGCGATTTACCCACCCTCGATTTAAATTTCTCGACCCCAATCGTTTTTTATTCACGTTTTTTTTTCATTATTTTTACACGTATCATTTTTTGTCGCTTCCTTTAACAAAAGACACACGACCCATTGGAAAGACAAAAAAGCGTTTTCCCCGGGTTAAAATCGAAAGGGGTGGTTTTTAACCCCTCGACCCTCGATCAAATATTTTCGATAGCGTTAGAAAAAAAAACGGGAAAAAAGGAAATATAAAAAAAAAGCATATTGAATTAGAATAACGTCTCACGTGTCGCCGCGCGCTCGTACTCATTTCATTCCCGAATAATTTATACGCTCTGCGAATCCTCGAGATAACGGAATTTCTATTTTTTAGCCTCGAATTTACGACTCGTATACAACGAGAAACGAAATTTATGCTCGCCGTATTCTTGCGAAATTGACGATAAACTTCGTGAAATGTTTTTCGACGTTTTTTTGTTTATCTTCGTAAGGATCGAAGCAAATCGAGATTATTCGAAAACAAAATGTCAACCGTGAGACGCGATGAAAAATAGAGAAATAAAAATTCAGAAAAAATATATATTAGAATGAAAAAATTATTTTCTGACGTCTTTTCCAGCATTTTTCCTAAAATAATTAAAATAAAATAAATAAATTGTCACGAACTGATTAATAATTATGAAATTTTGAGTAATTTACTTCAATTTAAAAAAGGATGAGCGAAGAATTAATAATTAAAATGTTAGCACGAAAATGAAATTAAAAAATGGAAAGAAAAGCCGTGAAAACTTTTGCCAGAAATACTTTTTCCGAAATATTTTGTCAACATCAACGAGAGTTTCAAGGGATGAGACGAAGAGGGTTAACGAACTTCTCTGAAAATATCCGACAGGCTGATATAAAATTTCCGAAATGAGTGCAAACCCGAAGGAACGAATGGGAGTGTGAGGAATGCGAGTGTGTTTCTTGGCTGGGAAGATAGAGAGAAAGAGAAAGAGAGAGAGAGAGAGAGAAAAGGAAAGAAAGAGATCTCGGTAAAAGCGCTCATTGTGCCTCTCTCCTTCTCGATCTTATTTCTACCCTTCTTCTCTCATCTCGTACATGCCATCTCTTCTTTGCCTCTTATTTCACTCGAGTTAGCCGACGCTCCGGGCTAAAACGCTCAGCGAATACACATGTGCGTGCATCACTGCATAACTTCTGCATCGTTTTTTCTTTTATTTCTTCATCCCTTCTTCTCTTATTTTCTTTTTATTCTTCTTTTTCCATTTTAACCATACAGACGAGCTCAAGACTTTTTTCTCCTTTTTGTATTTCAATTCTATACCGCCGAAATATTTTGCTTATTTTAATTTACTTTTTATTTAACATGGATCTATTCGTATGCGAATGTAAATTTCATCTTAAAACTTCAAATTCGCTATGGATTATGGATCAGGAATTGATTTTCGTTCATTCATTTTGTCTTGATGTCGATTTACAAAGTTTTTTTATTCTCATTAGGATGATAATATTCAGTGAAAATTTCCTTATTTTTGGTTCATTCACATTCATTTAATTTTCTTCTCGCTCATTCTCTCCTATTCTTTATTCGCCTTCGCTGCGAATGAATAAAAAAAGGAGAAAATAAATAAAAGAGAAGAAGGACAAAAAGTCGAGGGAGTAAAAGATGTGTAGAGCTGCCACACGCACGTACGCGACAGTTTGCATAAGGCGAAAGGAACAATGCTTGTTATTGTTTGAGCGGGATGAAAAGAACGATAACTCGGAGGAGAGTTCGACGGGCGGCGCGCCGGTCCTTTCACGAGCAACGTGGACGAGCACCGGGGACAGCTGTGAGCGTGACGAACTCTGCGTAAGGGTCCGTATTTCTGGAGCAAAAAAAGCGGAGGAACAGGAGAAAAAGCTCCTCGAGCGTGAGAGGCTAGCCAAGACTCTCAAACCCATTTTTTACGCACACATTTTTTACATATTTGCCTCTCTGATATATACAGGCTTCACATTTTATATAACGCATTTCGCACAGGAAAATCTTATGAGAAAAACGCCTCACGAGCTATGCAAATTTTTTTCACTTGCGAACGTCAATTTTGAACAATTCTTTCAAATAAATAAATAACGTAAAAGAAGGATATTTATCTCCAATATTTTTTAAACACCAAGTGAAAAAATTCTGTAATCTTTACACATAAAATTCCGCTGTACATAATTCCGATATAATTCTGAATAAATAGCATTTTTTGATTAATTTTCATTAGGTGCGGGACAACGTCTGCTGGGTAAAATACTAAAAAAACAAGTTTTCGAAAGTGAAAATGATTCCTGTCCTAAAATTAAAGATTTCATAAAGACTTCAAAAAATTTCATAATTTATCCGTATCAAGATCTATTTCTTAATTTCATAATTTCAATCAAAAAAAATGTTCTCTTAATAATTTTTCAAATTGCAAAAAACGAGGTTGAATTTGTTACAAGGCATCAAGAAATATACGATTTCGTGAAAAAATATCAATAATTTGACTGAATCTCCGGTATCGTCATTATTCCACGATTCTAGTTAAGAGCCCAAGTGGCCGTGCACGATTTCGGGATGGAGAGTGCTCGTCGCGTTACTTGCGCCGCCGTGTAAAGATTCGCGTCTGCGGTGGTCGTCGACGTGTCTCCCTGGCTTCGCTCTTGAGCACGATTCTCTGGCTCATCTCTTCCAATATACACACCGTCATCGGCATGCACATGCATAACGAAACTTTACACGCGAATAATTCCTACACTGATTCACCATAAGTACGTTTCACGTCGAAAGTACGAGGCTAGAAAAAAAAATAAGAGGGCTTCCTTACATCTTACCCTTTCGTTATATAAATTGCAAGAGTTCCAAAGCTACGAGTACTCCTTCAAAACAGACTCTCTTCACGGACCATTGTTGATGTCTCTACCATCCTGTATACGTTTTTTCAGATTGTTATTATTATTTTCGGTGTCCAAACGTTGAACCGTGCGTTACAATTTTGTTTTTTTAAAAATACTTGTTAACGAAAATGTGTTTTTTTTGTTAATGCAACCGTAGACGATTTTTTAAAATACGTGTACAGATATACCAAAAATATCGTGTGGGATCTTTTGCCCGATCTTCAGATAATCCCACGTGACGTACGACCCTTCACGTGCTTCGTTCTCCTTCTTGAAAAACTTCACTCAAGCACGCCTGATTACGATGTACGAGACTTGATTACTATCTTCTTCCTCTGAAAATTATTTACTATGGCAGAAGAATTTTTGAAAGTTCAGTTTACGAGATGATTTTCAGCAATATACTTTTTTGCTGATTTGGGAATAAAATTTATTCCGAAGTTCGTTAAAGTTTTTCGGAGGACCGTCGAATATTTTATGTTTTATCGATTTGTGAATGAAATTTATTTTTTTCGTACTCGGAACGCGTTTGACTTTTTCTCGTTATTTATTGTACTTTTATTCTGCATGTATGGGTGAATTTTTTTTAACCACAGGAGATGATAAGGAGTAGTAATTTGAAAAAAATTATCGAAATTTCCCATTCAAGAATCAACGTAAAAAAAGCCAAAATTGTTTTTTCCTGTGTGTAAAATTTGCTCCTTAGTTGAGCATCCGAAAATTAATATTCTTACCCCGTGCCGATCGCGAATATAATATTAAAATCGTTTTGAGCTGATTATGCGTACTTTAGAGACGCGCCGGATAAATGGTAAGTCGAGGCGTGAATGATCGTCGCGAATATACATAATTTAATATTTTAAAAAGAAGACGTGGTTCGGGGATTATTATACCAACGATAAAGTTCATCGATATCCTTTTTCTCTCTTTATATTTTTATATTTTTCGTCTCTTCCATGTTCGGCTGCGAAAAAGGACACTGCAAGGTGTCAAGGCAGTGTCGTAACTCAGCGCAAGTATCGACGTGACCGAGCGTTCACCTCTACCGTTTAGCATAAGATCAACAAAAAAAGTTTGATGACAGAGAGGACCGCCAAGAAAATATTAAACAGAAAAAGGTAAAATTGCGGACCCAATTTTTAATTCAAGACTACACGCTTGTTCTCAAATTTTCGACTCTGAATGGAGGTCCAGAACGCACCCGAATCTTTTAAATTTCATTTTAAGTGCGATTTTTTTCAATAAAGTAAGATACGAATTGGGAATATTTTTTTATTTCACAAATCTCACATCCCTTAATCAGCCCTTATATTTGTTATTTCCATTTTTTAACAAAAAATTCGTTATTTTGAATAAATTAAGAAAATAACGTCTTATCAAAATACGAAATGAAAATAAATTATCGGTACTGAGTCGAAGATTTGAGATTGTCTTAAAAATACTTCGACGTCGAAAAGTCTGGCGGGTGAGTATTTTTTCTTGAGAAGAAAAAAAAACCTCGAAATTTATTTGGTAACCAGAATCATCCACGGCTATTTCGTGAAGTACGAAGATCGAAGATAAGTGTCTGCGGATGTGTGAGGATAAGATGAAGATCTTTTTCGATTTGAGGTGTATCATGATATCGATCTCAATCTCCATGTCTCGATAGGGATGATTATCATCGAGCTGGCTCGTGGAGGATCGGTGACAATTTTTGAGGACACGGCTCTGACGGTTCGATGAAAATTGGCTGTAATTGCGGCGCACGCGAAAGCCCGGCAGGTGATTTCGCCGTCGTCGAGTATCATGGCCTTTTTGACGCGTTCCACGTCTCCGAGCGTCACCAATTTGCAACACACATCTGCCTGCGTAAAGGACAGCCGGTGATGATGAAACGAGTCAAACGACAAGAGACGCGGTGACAGGAAAACGATAGTTCAAAAAAGAAAAAAAAACCGTACACAAAATTCAATCTATCTTGGGACATTTTTCAATACACCTGAAAGCAATTTTGAACTAAATTCCCTCATTTTGGACTATGCTTATCGAAATACTCATCGATTCAATTAGGGGCAGCAAAAAATTGTAGACTCGCTTCATTCGAACAACATTAAATTTAATTTTCTCGGATATTATTCTGGCACACGTTATCTCTTTCTGAAATATTTGTTATCTGTGAAAAAATCTCATTCAGCACTTTTAATAAGGTATTTAATATTCAATTCAACTATTTACCAGTCAAATGACAGTACGTGTAGAAAATTTTCGAAAAAGTTATTTTTTTACTTTTTGGACCACAAGAAAAATAATAAGTAAAAATTAATAACCGGGCAAAGAGACTGCAGTAAATCTCTTGTGCTAATCGTCAAGGCCCCAACATTCAAGATTTTGAGAAATTAATAATCCCGAGAAACAAATATCTGCGCCGACTTTCATATTTTTAATATTACTTCTATAATATTCTCTTAGATTTTTGTCATTTCCTGTAACTTTTTATTCCTTGAATTATCGAGAATAAATCGACGAGTAAGGAATCGGCGTTTACTCCTGGGTGTGGACCTCTTATTATTCCCCCAAGAAAAGCGCAGTGACGGACGAGTCGTAAAACGGCCGACACTTGGCCGAGCACTTTTCGCGCGAGATCTCGACGCCTCTTTCGTAGAATGGGAGAGGAGGAAAAAAATGAGAAAAAAGGATGCCGGAGAGAACTAGCCTCGAGAGTCAGGTATTCTTCCGAGCCATCTTTCTTCACCGACTCACATCATTTTTTACTACTGCCCCCCCCCCCCACACCCTCCTCACTCTCCTCGTCTCCTCCACCGTTTCGTTTCTTCTCTCTATCTCTTTCTCTTTCGTTCCTCTATTTTTCTCAAGTCTCGCTTCGTCCACCGAACCGCACTCCCTGCCCCAAGTGGGTACCAACGAACGACCGTGAACCTGAAAATCACCGTTTCGAGGGATCACGTATCTCCTGCATCCTACGTCGACTTCAAAGCGCGACGATACTTCAAGAAATTTACGGATTCTATTGATTTCAAAATTGTATTTTCTATAGAATGACTTTGTTTCAATTTTTTTGTATGTGGTAGAAAATTTATAGTGAAAAATTAAGAACAAACGAAAAAATGATATTTTTTTGTCGATTATGTTGAATTTTTTTTTATGTTTGGAACAATACAGATTTAAACTATGCTTAAAAATTGATTGTTGGATGAAATTTAATTTTAGTAATTTATCTCTAAAGAAATTTAATTTTGTTCTTTCATTTTTTATTCGGATGAAACCTCGAGGCAATTTTAAAACTTCGAGTTCATAATCGAAAACATGCATGCAGGTTATTTTTTGAAAGGAAAATAAAAATTTGGATCAAACATAAAAATGTGGATGAAAATTTGTTAAAAAATATCGAAAAAGAGACGGCGAGTTATAGAAATGCGCGTGGAAGTCTTGAAAGAGCGTTCGATCGATGGAGGAACTATACGAGAAAACGACGAAAGCAACGTCTCTTGCTCATAATTATTGATATTTATACCTGTTTACCTTCACTCTGAGAGAGCTCCCTGAGAGAGATAGAGAGAGAAACGCTGTGTTCGACTATTGGAATTGTTTATGACGATGAGTTGCGTTGATGCACTAAAGAACGTTTTACTGTATTCTAAAATCCGACGTCCACTTTTCTCATGTGTAGTGCAATACGATAACATAAAATATCTTTAAAAAGTTTTCAATCCTACTCCTCATCCATGGTACCCATAGGACCATTTTTTGTTTTCAGTAAATAAATTTGCAGTAAATAAATAAATTTTATAGTAATCATTTATATTAATTTTATTTTAATTATTAATAATAAATTTATATTATAAAATTGCATTACATAATACAAAAATTCTAATAAAAATTGAATATTTCAAAAAAAGCGATAAATAATCTAAATTTGAGTACTGAGAACTGCAAGAATATGAATGTAGTGTAATTTTGTCGCTAATAAAACGTATAGAAAGTTGGATATCAAGAAATCGAGAAAAATTGCAAAAAAAGTAAAAAATAAGGATGAGAGAGAGAGAGAGGGATATGAGCAGCCTGGTTCGTTCTGTTAATGATACAGCTTTATTACCTGTGGCGAGTCTCACGCCGGACTCGCGAGTCCTATATCTCGGGTACGAAAAGTTTTCCTCCTTCTCGAGCTCCTCCTCGGCGTACGTACTCCCAACTCAGACTTTGACTCCTCGCTCGCGCACTAAATTTTTACGTTTCAATTATACAGGCGGATCCTGCGGCTCGACCGTGAGGGCCCTCCGGCTATTCTTCATAACTCCTGGCGCAAAACATCAGACGCTGAGAGTACCACAACCGCATATGTTATTGGTCCTTTAACCTGAAACATATTCCTCCCGACTTTTCTTGTCCTCTCTCTCTCTCTCTCTCTCTCTCTCTCTCTCTCTCTCTCTCTC
>JAPYYX010000761.1:0-40593 GCA_030522605.1 Cremastinae sp. B BG-2022a | reverse complement strand
AATCTGATCCACTTCCCGTTGAAATAACACGGGATTAAATGAGAGTTTAATTCTTCAATATCTCTTTAAAACGATCGGTAACCCTACTTTTTTCTTTTTCTAATCGATTCAGGATGAAAAACTCTACAGTAGATTTCAAATTCTTTAAAAGTTTAACTACCACGATTTTTCTACATACATCCTTAATCGAAATTTTTTCAACGAAAGAAGAAAAAAATCAATAACGACGCTGAGAAATTTTTTCAACTCACAATCACGAGAAAAATATTTGTTTTTGAATTTGTAAAGCGTGTTTGGAATTCGTTCGACCGCAGAGAGAAGAAGAAAAAGCGGAGGTTCGCGATCGTTGCAAAAATGAAAGCGAGCGTTCCGCAACGAGGCCCCAAGGAAGATTCCCTTGTGCGGTCGTCTTGTGGATGAAAAAAAAAGAAGAAGAAAAGTAACCCCTGCGCTGCAACGCAGAAAATAGAAGCTGCGAGGAAGAAAACGCTCGAAAAAATAAATATCTTGAAAAATTTAAATACCTTTCTACATTTTTCTTTTTCCTTCAATTTTTCGCGATTTTTGAGTAATTTTTTTTCTACGTTTGAATTGTACTGCGCATTTTATCCTTCGCGTGGAACGTTTGCGCAATGTGTGTGCACTATCGGAAACTCGTGTTCACGCTTCGCCAGGGTAAACCTTCTCCTCGAGGTCGTTCTAGCACTTGAATTTTATGTATACAGAATAACGCTTTGGAATTGAGATCGCAAAATTCCTCGCTATTTTTTTTTGTTCAAGAGATAAGGAAGAAAATAAATTTCTTAAATTTGAAGATTTTTTTCCTCGTCAGATTGTGGATGGTACAGAATTTTTCAATCCATTTCCATGATTATCTTCTTTTTGGTGATAAATAATAATCGAAGGTGAAGACAAGGCATCTCGTGGGTGCGAATTCGCGAAAAATGTAATCCAGTTCATCGCTCCTTTGAGAACTCGTTTCCTCCGAGCTCCGGAACGTCCGTCTTCCGAGTGTGCGTGCACTTCGAGTGCACCTGGGGTTTTCAAAACTCCTACGCTCGTCGATTCGATCGATTGGAATCGCACAAACTGGTTTTTCCAGATCGCGACAAGTCGCTCTCGATCGTGATTGTATTTAAATTCGCTTACAATTTTTTCACTCTACTAAATGTCATTTTAGAGTAATCTGATTATTTGCAGTCTAAAAGATATTTTAGTATACTGTGCGGATAAAAAATTATTACAGTCTGAAAAATACGTACAAACATTACAAAATAAAGTAATTCCATTGTTCTGATAATTGAAAAAAAATTATGAAATGAAATTATTTTATTTTGTACAATTTCAATGAATTTTTATCATATTCGTTGAAATAAACATTTATTCAATTACTATGAAATATTTTTTAGTGTATACTCTGCGGATAAAAAATTATTAAAGTCTCAAAAATACATGCAAACTTTACAAAATAAAATAATTTCATTTTTCTGATAATTGTAAATAAATTAGGAAAATGAAATTATTTTATTTTGTACAATTTGAATGAATTTTTATCATATTCGTTGAAATAAACATTTATTCAGTGACTATAAAATATTTTTCAGTATATAATCTGCGGATAAAAAATTATTAGTCTCAAAAATACATGCAAACTTCACAAAATAAAATAATTTCATTTTTCTAATAATTGAAAAAAAATTAGGAAAATGAAATTATTTTATTTTGTACGATTCGAATGAATTTTTTTCATAATTCATTGAAATAAACATTTATTCAATGACTCACTTGGCGTAAGCTTTTTCTAAAAGTGCCGGCCAGAACTGATCGCTGTGACGGCTCTGAACGAAAGTCAAGCGACCGTGAACGGCGGGAAGGCGATCGTCGACGAGGACCTCGACCCACGCGCCGCACCACCAGAGCCGAAAACGAAATACGCCCGCGTATTCGGAAGTTGGCGATCCTGATGGTTCACCCACGTTCCCGAAGCCCTGATCAGCCGGGACGACTCGGTAGAACAAGCCTTTGCTCAGGTGAAGAACGCCGAGGCAAGAAACGAGCCACTTGTCTCCTGAAACAAATTTTCCAACTTAACAAAAAATGGAATAAAACTTTAGAAATTATTAAACAATCATAATTTAGTGATTTTCTTAAATATCATTATTTTTTTTTACACTTTCATATTTTTGAAGAAATTAAATGCAAGGAGAGAACGTACTTCGATGGACAGACCTTCGAAAACGAAAGGGATTTCATCTGTGGGCGATTCTCGTGTTCGCTATATTCGGTATTCGCGGTGTTAAACATTTTTCTTTTTTTTTTTTAATTTCGCTGGAGGCGCTTCTCACGGGAGATGCACTGAATATTTTCTGGTTAAACTCCCACGAAAAGTCAGCATAAATTTAATCAAATGATTTCGTAATCTATCTTTTTTTTTATTAAATAAAAATTACAGAGCGTGTAACGAGGCACGTTCGCTCGTAATGACTCATTTATCGTTCGTTCTCCTTTTTTCCCCTGAATGATTTTCGATAATTGAGTTTCGCGGCCGTTTATTTATTTATCATGAGAACAAGTCCTCACGAGATTCATTCGCGTATACGATCCACTTTCACTCGATGGTGATCCCGGCAAGGATTCGCGATGGGACCCTCGGATCGTGAAATTATGACGAACGAGCTCGCCCGGTATTATCGATACGTCATCTTGTCTCCGCGAATTTATTTCTCGTAAAAAAAAGCGTGAGAATGTTCAAGAACAACAATTTATTTTAAAAAATTAATAAACACGAATTTGTAACAATTATCATAAATAAATAATTATCCTTCAGCGATAATGTCGATTGACAAATTAATAAAAAAATATTAAATAAAAATTTTTTTAACAATAAACGTATCGAGTCGAGTTTTATAATCCGAGTTATGAATATTTGTTTTCCCCTTGCCTGAAGCCCCGAACGGTAGCGCGTAATCGCGGATAGATAACGGCGAGTGCGATCGCTGCAAATAGAAAGCCGGAAGCGAGCTCGCACAGGAGCGCTTTTGACGCGTGAGAGAAATTTTTTTTAATACATTGATAGACGCGCGTTACGAGCGATAGAGCGACAATGCAACAGCGACCTGTTACCTAGAACGATTCCTAATTAGAAAAATAGAAACCGGAAGTATTGCTTCACTCCGGAGCGACAGTGCTCCGTTTCTTCTTTCTTCGTTCATAATTCATTAGTTTGCTCAATTTTTTATTGTTCCCAAGTTTTACTGTGTTGCTTTTTTTTATTATTACTTACTTTTACTACTGTGAAAAAATATTGACGTCCAGTGTAAAATTCTTCTCGTCGATCAACGCGTGATACTTTTTTCAATTAAAGTCCAATAAACGTCTTTTAACGATTCATCAAGTCCGAACGAGCGTTAAATTTACGAAGTCCCATCGCGAGTCCTTTAATTAAAAATTAATCACGTTTCTCACGTTTCCCCTCGCGAATCTCGCAATTACCACACTCCGGCATTAAGCACAGGGCAAACGTGCGGAATGCGGGAGCGAAGAAAAGTTGAGAATCCGTGCGAATCCTAGAGTTTCGTATTTCGGGACGAAAACGAATCTAGCGAAGAGTAAAAATATCGCAATAATTTTTCCTCGCGAGAAAATTTAATTCAGGTGAGTCTTGTCTCTGATTTTCGCATCGTGGGCAAAATATTAAAAACACACGCGTCTTTTTAACGGGACTCGACTCTATTTACATTTTTCCCTTCTTCGTGTTTTATTTTATTTTCTCTTTTTCACCTGGCAAGTCGTATTCCGTTGTTTTGCTCGCGATAAATCTTTCGCGTGTGTCGTCACGTTTTCTCTATCCCACGAGAGCGTCCTTTTAACACGTTATAAAATCTTATTCCGGCCTGCGCACCGATATTCCGCCGAGATCGCGCGCTAACTCGACGCAATTAATTCCGGGATTCCACGCACGTACGGTCAACTTCCGTTTTGACGATGAAAATAAAATCGATTTTTCCAGCAGTAAAATATTATTGATAGTAAACAATTTTTCATTCAACTTGATAAATTCTTTCTTCGCTTATTCCTGACGTATAGACGAAAGGTCGAACGTGTCGAGTTCCCAGTCCGCAATTTCGAGGTCGAGAAAAGTTTGTGAGAACGCGAGTCGCGGGAGAAAAACGATCGAACCCCGGTCAAATCTATAATTTCTCTACGCGATTTCTACCTTTCTCGGAGCTACGATTTCTATCTTAAAAACTGATAAAAATATACACTTTTAAGTACTAAAATAATGTTAAAAGTTTTTATCAATCGTAAATGCATTTTTTTGTCAATTTTTGCGAAACGACGTTTTTTTGTCTTTTTTTTGCAGTATCAAATCGTGACGTCTCGATGTCACTAACCTACCACGGACTTTTGTCTGTCTCTTTTCGCTCTGAGTTTGTACAGCTCGGTAGAAAGCAGTCTGTTCAGGCACGAGATTATTATTGCCGTAGGTAGGATGGAAAGAGATCGCGATGGAGGGGAGAAAAAGGAGAGAAGGAGAGAAAAGGTTGGAGCAGTCTCGTTCCACGAGTCACTGCTTTTTCTTCGTACCAGAAGAATAATACTCCATTTTTCAACTGCAATAAATACTCCGCGATTGCCTTCCACTCGACTGGACACTCGTCAATTATCCTTCGCGCATTACGACTTGAGAAACACGAAAAAAAACGAGCCATTGTGTCGAAACAGAATTCTCTATTACCAAAAATTTAGTCGCGTACACTCATTTTGTATAATTACAAGAGGATATTACATGTTATTTTAAAAAAATATCGAACGATAAGAATTTTCTAATAAAATGACGAAACTTAAAATTTACGCGAGACGTGAAATTGTGTTAAAATCGACAATAATAAATTTAACGACTTTGCATGTACAATTTACTTTACAATTACTCGGTCAATATACAGCAGAATTCTCTATTACCAAAACTTAATCGCGTATACTCTCGTATTTTGTGTTTAATTGCAAAAAATATTGCAAGACCTTTAAAAAAATTATCGAGCATTCGAGAATTTTCTTAAAATAAAACGACGAATAAAAAATTAACGTGAGATGTAAAATCTGAAAATCGTGTTAAAATCGATCTCAAGGAACTTAACGACTTTTGCATATACGAGAGCTTGTGGTAATAACGACGCTTCTCGATGAGCGGTTCGTTCCCCTCGGATCTCACGGCGTTAATTACTTTTCCTCATCGGTAAAATTGAGAGAGCGAGATTCCTTCGTGACTCGCTTTACGACAACGGACTTCCGCTTCGGGTTCGATTTTAAATACACACAATTATCAGCCACCGAGTGTTTTACGAACGAAAATTAAGTACGAAGTGAAAGTGCTTCTTCTGAAAGAAAAAAGATTTTAAGCAACGCAAAAGAACAACAATTAAAAATATTGTTTCGAAGATTAATGTTATCGCGAACGATGGTCCTGTTTGTACTCGAAAATTTAATGTACACTTTAGCCATCGAGTGTATAATCGTGCGTGCGAATGAATAATCGCGAGCAATTGCTTACTCGGGGCTTTTCAAAAGAAGAGAAGATATTGGAGTTTTTCGTGGCAAGAGCGAAACGTATCATTACACACTTTGTATAAAAGAGATAAAAAGTGCTTGAAGTAGGAAAAAAGGAGAAAGGGGCATCAGAGGGAAGAGGATGAGGGAGGCAGACTCCGAGAGTACTTGAATAAAAAATCTCAAACCGGAACGACTCGTTCCTATCCTTCTTTCCTCCTTCTTCTTTGCCTTCTTCTTCTTCTTTACTTCACTCTATTCTCAAACGCGTTTTCTCCCGCGACATTATCTTCCAGTCTCGAAAAGAACTTCAAGGACGATTCCTTCCTCTCGGAAATTCCCCAGGACCAAAATTAAAGATAATGCACCGAGATAAACGAAAAAAAATAGTTTTTTTGAAAAACAGAAAACAGGAGAATTTTCTTACCCATTTTTCCTGGAATGACGTCGAATTGTGCTGGAGCATCGCTCACGAATATTGGACGATTGCAAAGTTCCTGAAAAATAAATCATTTTGAACAATTGCCTAAAAAAATTTGATAACATTTCAAAAGTTATTTGTGAAATTCGAAAAAGTTATTAAAAAGTCATTATTTTTGAAAATTTTCTAAAAAACGAAATTCCATAAAAAAATTTTAAGAAATGAAATATTCTCCGGATTAAAAAGTTATCGCTTATAAAAGTTATTTCTCTAAATGAAAATATAAAGTATTGTGAAATTTAAAAAATAAAAATCTATAATAAAAAATGTGAAAAATTTTTTTTTCATTGAGAGAAGAGATCGCAAAATATTTCAAGTATTTTTTCAGCTAACGGTATGAAAAAGAGCGTAGAAAGAGGAAAAAGAACAGGGACGTTACTTAAGAGTGTTACACCGGTAATTTTACACGTGCAAGTCACAGTTCCGCAAGTCCAAACTGTCACGGCGGTCTTTTAATTAATCCGTAGCGAGTTAATTGTCCCCGAGAGACAGAGTGGAGGCTAACGAAAAAGAGAGAATGAAAAAAAAGCGCGATGGAAAGAGACGCTCGGACTTTGTATTTATTTACAATTGCGCGTCGCGCAGGTTCCGACCGCGATTCCCGTTTCCGTTTGTCTCGGCACGAATTCACGGACCTCGACTAACGCGTAAAAAAATGCAACCCGAGCACAAACATCGAGGAAAAGACAAAAGAAATTTTTAGAGCGAGAAATTAAATTTTCACCTTGAAAAATAAGCCAATTTTGAATATTTTTGGAATCGCCGTGATGAAAAATATTTTGAATAATAAATAAATGATACTTAATTGATAAATTTTTAATTTTCGATGAAAATTATAAAGGGAAATTGTATTCGCGACGTGTGTTGGGATTACGAGGCATTGTTGATCTTTTACGAGATCGCGAACGATTCGAAGCGACCTTGCCAGTTGTTAAAGAGCGAATGGGCTCTCTATCTGGAAAGCGTTATCGTTAAAATTTTTCACGATAATAATCGCACCGTGTATGTACATTGTACCGAGGCGAGGAGGAAGCCCGCTCGGGAATAAAGGAGAAGGAGACTGATGAGAGCTCTCCGGAGGAATCCAGTTACGCCTCGTTTCTAGATCCATTGTTAATCCCTTATTACTACTCGTATTCCACATAAGTACGAAAGACTAACCTCGAGCAACTTCCCTCCAACGCGAAATTAAATCCCACGAGAGAAGTTTTTTCGCTTCTTCAACGTGAACTTTTCGTTCGAAACATTTTTGAAATTTTTTCGTGTAAACAATGTGCGATCGAATGTACTTTGATGCGTTTTGGTACAATAAAAATAAAAATAATTGAAATTTTATTATTTATTAGTCCTTAATTTGATTATTTATTAGTCCTCAAATTTCATTTTCATTCGATTTCCTATTTAATTTATGCATTTGTCTATATTGTGAATTAAAAATACAAAACCAGATTGAAAATTATAGAATCAATGCTTCACTAAGGTTGATTTTGATATTGATTTTTTGACTGGATTTGTAACGCTGTTCATTAAGAATCGTTGAAATGTGCTTGTAGTAATTAGCGTTTTCGTTATCTACAGAAAATTTACGATTTGCTGGAGTTTTGAAATTTAAAAAAATGATTTTCAATATTTTTTCGAGCTATCACCTTCAAGCCGGCATTATTCAATTCGCCTCGGGGAAAAATAAGATATTAAATATTATTATCTTGAAATCGCGGACTTTTGACATTTTCTAATAACATTTTCTTTTTTTTAGAAAACTCTGCTCATTTGAAGTAAAATTATTTGAAAATTTTGGCAATGAGGGCATTGAACCACTCTGCTATAACTGTTTAAAAAATTTTTATATCAAAATTCATTATGAATGAACATTAAATAAAATGCTCACTTTTGGTCGTTTCCATTGGAAATTAAAAGGAGGCGTCTGGTGATAAAAAACTGAAGCCTGGGTCGCAGGGAATTCCGGATCTTCCCAGAGTTCTCCTCGTTTCAAGCACGAACGTTTGATCCGCTCGTACTCGCTCATCACGTCCTGCAAAGAAAAATTCAACATTCGATCCAATTCATTCAATTAAAAAAAACATCCAAATTACAAAAATAATTAAAAATTAAATTCAACGCACGATCCTTATCAAATAATTGGAATGAGAAATATTAATTCGTCTTCATTACTATCAGGTGTCAAAAATTGAATTTAAAATTGGATTAACGACTGAGAAGAATGTTTCATTGTTCTATTTCGAACCGAAGAAAAAAGTAAGAAGAAAAAGAACAACGCACTGCTAAGTTGTAAATGAGATTGCGCAATTTGTGCCTTTACGCGTCGTCGATCTTTTCTCTCTTGTTTTTCGTTTTCTTTCTTTTCGACCCTCTTATTTTCTCCCACGCCGGGACTGACCCCGATAAGAAGACAAGCATCAAACGCTAAGCAGCCTCTCAGAGCGCACTTTTATCGCGATGCCTGCCTCCTTTACAACGACGCGACGAAAGACTTTCCTGAAAACGTGACGTCGGGAAGCGTGACGAAAAAAAAAAGAAAACACTCCGTAAACGACACCCTCACAAATGTGAAATTTACATATCTCGATATCATTCTTAATCACTTTATATTTTTTCAAAATTTTAATGAATCAACATTTTTTTAAACTCGGAAGCATATCACGTTGAATATATTCAAATTACTGTAAAGAAATGCACACGATCATTTAAATCGAGAGAGAAAAATCGAAGAATTTAGAGAAAGCTGGAACGGTCCGGCGATTTTTTCCAAACGGAAGGGAAAATCGGCGGAAAGGCCGTTACGGTGGAGCGATGAGGAAGATCGAGGAGAATCTTCGTGGCACATAAATCCGGTAACGCGCACATGTTTGATAAAAATTGCATATAGCTATAAAGTACATGAGCGAGGGAAGAAAGATAGAAAAGCCAGAACATCGACATTCGTGGAGAAATGCTCGTGGGCCCATTTCCTATATAGCTAAGTATAAAATCCGTCTGGCCTCGCGATGCTTTCTCGATCCTCGGTCATGTGAAGCTCATTCGCATGAAACAGGATTCGCAATGTTCTCGCACGAGATTTATTTTAATTTATTTTATTTTTATCATGAAATAAATATTTAAAAGACATTTTTTTTCGACACCCTGACATAATTTCCGAATTAATTGCTACAATTACGAAAATGACACAACGCTGACTCAGGTGAAAATATAAATGTGACACATATTTTTTTTTCTCTCTTCATCAGAGTCTGAGAAATTACGGTAATTTTCACGAGTCGCGTGCTTTTGTTTTCTTTTCTCCCCTCCGGGAGCGTTCCCGAGACTTTTTAACGAGCGTGCGGAGGAAAAATTGAGCAACATCGAGTGTACACCGATAGTTCATCCGTTTTGAGAATTCAACGGTCGCCCAAGATTTGCGTCCTTGAAGCGAGAGAGAAGAAAATTGCCTCAGCCTTTGCGTATTTCGGGCCTACGTAAATAAAAAGAAGTTTTTTCCCTGGCGCAGAGACAACACGCTTTGTTTTTTTTTATTATTACCTCATTGTCCCGCGTAACGAATGAATTTTTTATCCATTTGTCTTATTTTTCTATAACGATTGAGATTTTTATCTCGAGCTCGGGAAACTGGGATGAGAATAAGCGATTTTTCATTTCAGAAAATTGTTCCATTTTTTTTCAATCCATGGAAATGTCTGCGTGAAAAAAGTTATAAATTTAATCTATAAATACGATGAATAAATAATTTGTTTGTTTATTCTTTCTCGTTCATTCACTACGAGGATTCTTCGGTATAACGGGAAAATTGAATTGCAAGATTCAGCCTCGTGAACTCCAACCTCTTCCGTTCTTTTTTTCTTCTCCCGCACGACGCACGACTTTGTATAATTCCCATTGAATTCGCAGGCGTGTCGTGTTTCCCCCGACACCTCGGTAAAACGGCAGAAAACTCGAGCAACGTTAATTCGATCCTGAATTCCTGATCTCCGAGAAATCCTCGAGTTACATACTGAAGACGAGATAAACTTTCAACGGGGCTTTGAAAGAATATATTTTATTTTAAAGAATATTTTAAAATGCAGGAATAACGTTCTTTTAACATAAAAAAAATTTATTATTTTTATAAATTTTATCTGAATAAATTAAAAGAGCTTTAAAATTTTTCGGTAAATTTTTAAAAATATATTTTTCAAAGAGCTATCGTAAAACCGGAAGTTTTGATAAGTAATGTAACGATAAATAAAGTTGGAAATTATCTCAAGCCGGTTTTTGTCCTGAAAAATAGATCGAATGAAAAAAGAAAAATTTTTCGCATAGACTTCACGCTCGAAATGCTCCTGACTCGTTCACCGAGAGAAAAAGAGGAAAAATAAGGCGAGAAAAAAAAAAGATGAGGAAATCTGCGTAATTTTCATTACGAATAATTCTATGGATCGGGTGGGGCGAGCCCGGTTTTAACGTGGCAAAAGTTCCACTTTCACCTCTCTCGGATATACAAACATACGTTCGAGGACTCACAACAAAACGTGCGTGTTACAGAGTCTAAAATTCTCCTCCCGTGATGGAAGATATTTTATAACTCGTCGCGAATTGTGTAATGCATTTTCCGCGATAAAGTGAAGAAAAACATAAACAAAAAAATTAAAAAACTAAAAATATAATCATTATCTTCAATCGATTATAATCTGCGAAGAATTTTCAAAGTCTCGAATTGTCTCGTTAAAAAATTAAAGTCTAAAGAAATATAAAAATGTAAAAAAAAAATAAGATGAGATATAATTTTTTTTTGCGATGAAAAATGAGGTTCGCTTCCAATTTAATTTACCGTTTAATTTCTGCAGTCTCCTGAATTTAAATTGATGTCTGGATATTTCGGAATTTTCGGTAAAACGTCATTTTTTTCTTCTTGGAAGAGAATTCGTGCAATCCCTCCGGTAGACGAAGATTCGCTCGGAGTAGGGATTTTCTGTGTTTCGAGGTCGCAATGCGAGTACTGTCGACGAAACGAGAGAAAGAGAGACCCGGTTTCGCCGACGAGAATACGAGGATTCACCGAGACCTCGTGTTCTCGGCAAACGAACAGCAGACGTCCGTGAACCTCGCCAATTTCTCTATTTTTTTATTACCCCTTTTTTACAATCTTCATTTTGCTCAACCCAAATTTCACAAAATAAACAAGGAAATGACTTTAGAAACATGAATGCAAGTTTTTTGAGGTCGGAACAAAAATTCTCGGAAGAAAAAATAATTATGAAGATAAAGGAGAAAAATAAAAAGGAATAATGGAAGAAGAGAAAAAAATAATAAATTCGATAAATCATCTCCTGTGTTTATTCGGATGTGCCTGTCCGTCAATTTCGAGAACGAAGTGTATTATTTATTTGTTCGAAGGAATTTGCGTGGCGCAAGAGAGTACATACAACGCGAAGTGTCTTTTAACGTCTTACGCCCCGATGACATCATAAGTTTATGGCCTACGAGTCCTCGTGTGGGCGAATTATTGAAAGTTAAAAAAAAAGTACGAAAGAATTAAAGAGTATTGTTTTTCGCAAAGGCGGATGCCAACGTCTTACACGAAACTCTTCATTTTCTTCTCCATGATTCTTTTCTCATTGAGAATTGTTTTCCCTCGGATAAATAATTTTACGATCATTTATTGTGACTGTGGAGATTTCATGCGAATTATTACTACTGATTGATTGCGAGGTGGAGTCGGTTCGAAATATAATTTTGTCTGAAATTAAAGAAATAATTGTAGATCGTGTACCGAGAGTCGAAGAAAAAGATTTGCAGAAAAAACAGTCAATGCAGTCTACCATAAAATTATTCGGTCGATGACCTTGAATTTTTTTCTTGCACGAAATTCTGGACTTTCTCCTCACTTTTTTTTTGTCGCCGAATCTAACTTTTAAATGAGACCGCTTCCATTAAAGATGGCTAAATTGTAGTAAAAAGTGGAAAATAAGAGAGAATTCCGCGATCCCGTTATTCTATAATAAATTACATACGAAACGCTCGGGGAATCATATAATTTAACATTTCCTAAGCTCTGATTAATTTGGGTCATTATTGTACTAATTGATGTGTCCGACGTCTCCATTTTTGGGATTTAAAAATGAAAAGAGGAAAAAAAACGGGTACGTACACCCACACGCGGCCGGTGCGGGTGAAATAAAATATCTTTCACGATATCGTGTCTGTCCGCTTTCCTACATCGTCACTCGCGTTTTGTGTTCCGCTTTCCACATGGTCAGATTTAAAAAGCGGAAACAACCGCATTTTCCTATTCCCGGCTTTACCGCGTCGAATTTTTAATGTCAAATCGACAGAGTTTGATCGACAGGAATAAAATTACTTACGTTAACCATTCGTAAATTTGTTTTTTATCTCCGTGCGGCGAGAGAAACGTCGAGGTAAAATTTTCACAACTTCGGGTCCCTTGAGGACCCTCGGACGCATTAATCCTACTTTTTGACACTTCCTTTGTTTTACGGAGAAGAAATTTCGACTCGCTTTCACGTTTTCATCCGACAAACACTTTTTTCCTGCACAAAATTACTTCCCGAGGTATTTTCGCCACAGAGATTCCGTCATTTGTTCTGCCCTTTAGATCACTCGACACTTTTTAGTTTCAAAAAAAATTTCAGATTTCCGTAGCGAACTGATATTTATGTTTCTTCGAAACGACGTTCGAAAGGTTAACAACGAGTTCGAAACACACGTGTCTTATTTTATCCAATGCCGAAGCGTTATTATGGTACAGCGAAAAAAAAAACAGACGCAAATTTTGAAGAGGAAACAACTCGATACTCGATCGTCGAGCTCCCGAGCGAGGACTGCCGACTGCAGTAGCGAGCATGCGAGCAAGGATCCGGTACTCCATCGCCCTCCTGGTTCATAGAACTTCCTTCTCTTTTTTCCACCTCTACCTGACTGCAGCTCCCTCGTTCTCTCTTTTCCTGTTCTCAAACCAGAGCCGTACTCTCACAAACGCGTTGCAAAATAAATTTCAATGAATTTTAAATAATCAAATTTTATTAAATTATGTCATACACATTATTTAAATTTCATTTTTAATATTCCATAGATATTGTTACCTTTACGCATTCGTAACTTCTTTATGAAGGTTTTTTTACTTTTTATAATTATCTCACGTTGGTAATGTACCGTCCGACAATAACAACTTTACCGACGTACTAAATTGATATTCCTTTTGGGTTATTTGTAATCTGAGCACTGGCGTATACTCTTTTTACGACGAAAAGAATCTTCGCACGAAATCAGCCGGAGGAAAGTCTTTATCATTTCCATTTAAAAAAATAAATTAATAACAAGTTTTAGTGATATGTCAACGCTCGCTGGAAAATTTACATTTGTTGATAAATCGAGTCATTGATTGACAGAGAAAGAAAATTAAAATTAATTATCGATTTTTTCATAACTTTTTCTCTGCGAATGAGTTGCGTTGAACAATTCTGTTAGAGTTAGTGCACCTGTGAATTTTCGGAGAAGAACCCGTATGTAAAAAAGTGCCAGTGCATTTTTCAACATCTCCGGAACGATGGACGAATCCATTGACCCGAAGGAGTTGATGGTTACCCTTGAGACTTACAGGAAGCTCGCAGATGATTTCACGAACCATGACACGATCCTGAAGGTCAGCATTTTTGAGTTTCGTCCTTGTAAAAATCGATTTCGTCCTCCCAAAAGGTTTTCACAAAGAAAAAAGTGTAATGAAGATTTATGAAGTATTTACAAATTTGTTTATACAGGATCGAACGGTGCTCTCCTATCTTGCTTACGTGTTGGAAGCTCCAGACACCGAAGTTGTCAAGCTTGCGCTCACCATCCTTGAGATTTTCACGAAAAATGTTGAAAATTATGTACATGTTACTTCCACTTTTGGTGTAAGAGAAGCTCTCGACGCGGTTGTAAATAAATACAGCATCGAGGATCCAAAACTAGCAGCTCATGCGGAATCCATTAAAAATGACATTGAACGCATGAAACCGCCTATTTATAATCTGCGTAGTCGCTGTAGAAGGGTAATTGAACCAAAGAAATTAAAGACTCACGTCGTTGTCCTCCACGTTAGTGGTTTATTGCCGGTGAGTGAAAAAATAATTTCTTTACAAATAAAAAACGATTTTTTATCAATTTTTTATGAGCTTGTTTTGTTTGTAGGAGACAAGAACAGATTTGGAAGCAACTCTCATCAGAATCGAGGGATTGATTTCTCTGGTCGTGGATGTTGAACATCAGAGGGTAACGATGAGAACCCTCATTAATGTGACTGCTAAACAAATAGCTGAAGCTATAAGAGACAATACTCAAAATATGGAGGCTAGATTAGTTACAAGAAACAAATTTAATCAAGAATTTCTTGTTAAATTGGTAATTAACAAATTTTCATTATTATTTATTCATTATTCATTTTTTCTAGAAATTTTTGAAGCAAACATTTAATTAAAATTTTTTCAGATTAATAACGAAAACAATGACTGTGACGACATGCCCGAATACTTACCTGAGGACAACGAGCCTGAACCCGAAACGGACGGCGTCGTGTCTCTCTTTACGGGGTTGAGACAGAGCGCCTCGAGTTTGTACAAGTCAACAGCCGAATTTCTCCATAATTCGTTTTACTGGTGAATCCTTTTATTGTTGATATTCCATCTCTATATTTATTTAGGAGAGCAAATATTTTGAGAATCTCCGTTTCTTGCTCTCTGCGCAAAAAAGATGAAAAAAAAATCTTGCCCATGGCCGAGTTTTTTTTTCGGCATTTTCCAATGAAATTGTAAATGCGTTTCGTCGATTACGATCGTGTAGATCCGATATAATTATATATTTACGTATGTATGTACCTACGCGTCGCTTTACCACCCGCGAATTTCCAATTTTTAGATTTGTACATATATGAGACTTATACAAATTTGTGAATACTGATTAACGGTGACCCGAGGTGCGAGGGGTGAGGTCAAAAGTGATTTTTCTTCAATGCGGGTGACTCGATGTTTTTTTTAATTTTTAAAATTCTGTGAACTCTGAAATTGTAAATATTTGTCCACGCCCTCAAAACAATCCATTTGATGCATTTTAAACGTGGAAAAATTGTTTTTCACTACTCATAATTTATTCTGAATGTAACAGAAATAGAGGAAAACCAGAAAACCTACAAACAATTCGTCATGTTCGATCGTTAATTTTTCTCGAAATATTTTATGCAATTCGTTACGAAGCAGTATTAGCATCGTAATAAATTAGTCTATTTTTGTTTTTATCCATTATCTCGATCTTTTGAAAAGACTGCAATATCTTGTTATATACTCATCAATCGCGTGGGCTGTGTATTTATAGTCATCATGACCATTGTTTCATTTTTGTTATATTATAATTATTCATATCGCCAATAACTAAACTGCACCGTAACGTAAATTGTTCTTATTGTTAAACGTACTCACCCGAATATTGAAAGAATGTTATTATTGTCTTTTCCCCGCAAAAATTGGTAATATTCGTCGTTAGGAGGATGTATGTTTATGTATAGCCAAGAATCTCATATAACAGAAAAGTAAAAAAAAAAAGAATGAAAATAAAGAGAGCGTGGATCCAAAATAAGCGAAAACACAGGATTATTTTTCGTATTTGTTCTTTCTATGTAAAGAAACTTTTAATCGGTTGCACAATTCTTTTCGTGTATACAATAATTACTATCGACTGCAGATTGTTATCGAATACACAAACCAGTCAATACACCAATTTTTCATCCTTTCTCTCCTTCACTCTTTCTTCCATCACTTTACTTTTTTACATAGCTGCTATTCGAGGAACAAACTATTTGCGCCTTTTTCAAAACGAAAAGAAATTGAAAAAAGTGGATACGATTACAGCGCACCTACGACGTTTACGATTTGTCATACTTCGTATTCGTATGAATCGAGTGTGTTTATGGGTGGATATTCCTATTCTTACAATATAAGAATGCATCTTACAAAATAATTTCGACCGTACCCGAGCACTCCACGTGTTCTGTTCTTCAAATTGCATTTTTTTATATCTCATTTTTATTTTTTTTTCTTCAGGTTCGAGGAAAAACCTCAGCTTCTAATTCGATCAGCTCGCACTCGTATTGTCTATATTTACACGACGTTTTACAATAATATTTGTCATTAAGGCAATTTGAGTTTCGAAGCAGGTACATCAGACGGATGCGAACAAAAGACGTAGATTCGCACTTTCCATTTTTTTTTTCATCTCTCCCTTCTGTTTATTATCAAAGTTATGTCCAACAAATTTTTTCTTTGCATCATGCAGGAAATTACTATTTCTCTCACTCGTCCAAGATTGTATTTTCTTTTTTTTTTCGTTTCAATGAAAAAAGGCACGTTTGTACCGGATTCGGAAATTGCGGGTTAACGAAATTTCCGACCAAATTTTCAGTCCGAAAAGAGCGCGGCGTAATGGTCCTAATAATTAAGTCACGGAAAGCGGGGCACTCGGGCAATTTTTCTTAACACTAGACTCCCCGCTCCTTGCTCCAAAATTTCACTGTGTCCTCGTCACAAAATCCGCTTCCATTCTCTTGCTACTTTTTCGGAGGCAGGGAGCGAAAAGAAGGGCGGCATAATTGTATAAATACTATCGTTGGAATGAGTAAATGCGAACGATCGATGCCAAGAATCGCAAGAGATCATCGCTCTTTTCAACTTTCGACGTTCGAGATCCTGGAAGATATCGTTCTCTATATATTTATACATACAGGTTAGATATATATATATTTGAGAATATATATATATAAATATATATCTTCGTGTAAGACGAGCACGACAATTATATTTGTACAAATAATGAGCACGATGAAAATCATCAGAATCCTTTCCATCTCGACTTTCATTCAGCAGTAAAGAACCCATTGTCTTCTGAGTATGTCAAAACACTATTGACCACATTCACGCACTCATACAATATTTCGCAAGTATAAATTAGCACTACGCGATAGATCTACTCTCGAGAATTTTTTCGACGGAACTCGAACGCTCGAAACAGTCGAAAAATGTATCTTTCATTTTTTCCTCATTTTTCTTTACGTATTTCGGCTTCGAAACTTCATCACACATAGTGTCCTGAACAAAGACATTTCCACTACTGCAATTATCAGAGTATTTCAATTTATCGAGTAATAATAAACATAATTATACAATGGACGAATTCCACATGCAAAATACACGTGTGTACTACACGTGGGTAATAACTATATACAAATTAATCGCTACTAAAATACGAGAGGGCTTTTAGGACCGATTTTGCCACTCGTTCACCGTCTTCCACTGTTTTAGCCTAGAATATGTACAACATACAAATTGAGACATTCGATCCCTAAGATCCAAGGAGGGCCACCTTTCGCTGTGGTTTCGTGGTGGATTGTTTTAGTTTACATTTTTTGTCTACGATTACTATACCGTGCTCTCGAACCTTTTTACACCGCTCGATGTAGTGGCGTTCACAGAGGAGGCTATTTTAGAGGCTATCGTTATTTCGCTCAGCTCGTCCGTTTCCGATTGTCCCGACGTGTCGGACACATCTGTCGTTCCGTTGCGCTGTAAAATATTATTTTTATTTTCCTTGCTAAAGAAATTTATTTCTGGCTTTTTTTTTTGAATTCTCACTTTGTTCGAGTTGTGGATGTCTCTCAACGTTCGTTGGACCTCGGGATTGCTCTCGAGCGTCGACGACTGACTCGACGGTGGATGAGAATATTCTGAGGTATTCTCCTCGTCGGAAACGAGCGCACCGTCCATCCGCAAAGAAAGTTGTTTGAATCTTCGCAAACGATTACCAGGAGCGATCGATCTTCTTGCGATACTGAACAAATGATTTGTGAGGTGAATAAAAGTTGGTAAAAAATAATCTTTGATTCTTATTTTTAATATTTACCTTCGACGTCTGAGTGAATATTTTTTGGTAAATATAGGATCATCTCGTTCCTCGTCGGACCAACTTTCCTCCCGTGGTTCATCATCGTCGTCGTCGTCGTCATCATCATCGTCCCCATCTTCATCGTCGTCACTGTTTTTTCCGATGATTCTACCATCCACATCTTCTCTCGCCAACATAGAATCTATCGTCTCAGAGCAACGTCGTATCCTTATGTCCGCTTCGGTACCATCGACAACGATGCCATTAATTACCATATTCCCAAACTGAACTGGTAATTTACCCAAATCATCCTTGACCATCGTGTTGTAGCTAAAAAATAAAATAGCAAAATTCAAAAAAATGTTCATGACAAAATATTGTGGATGAAAATCGAGCAAGCAAACCGATTAATTTTTCATAAAAGTAGAAAAACATCTACAATCGTACGCACCTTGAAATCAGATCTTCGCTGTTCCCATTGTCAACTGGTGAAATGAATCGATTGGAATTTATAATCTCGTTGACTTTGCGACCAAGAGTTTCGAGATGATCATCATCACTGCAGTCTCTCAATCTCTCGTTTCCATTCGATTGATTTTCCGTATCGCAAATTGCTTCGGGACTGGAACATCGACCAGCTCCGTCACAGAGATCATAATGATTTTCTGGCATTGTCGAATTTCCATTCATCGACTCGGCGATAGACTCAACGTAAGAAGGTTGATCATTCGGTGATTCCAGATTGTACTCAATACCCGAAAAACTTTCCATTCGCGAGTGTCTGCAGGTGTCAGTCTCAATTAGGCTAGTTATATCGGTTTGCGTCTCGTGATCGATGTAACGAAGGGACATTTCCGCACTCTGAAAGATTATATAAATTTATTAAAAAAAGTAATTTTTTTGGTTCACATTGCTAACATTTTTCATTCTTCACATTTTTCTAATATTAAGAAATCTTTCCTTTACCTTTCTTTCTCTATGCGGACTCGATTTCGGACTCGAACTAACCCCACAACCCGAACCGACTCTACGATGCTTGTACTTTTTTTGTTTAAAGCTACTGTTAGGCGTAACAACGATGGTCTCGGGCTGATTGGAACTGTTCAACTGTGTGTAAAGGGTAGCCTTGACAGGACTTTGGGGTGAGTCGACAGGTGAGGATGGCGTTGTGGGAGTCGACGAGCTCGACTTTACCGTCGTATTTCGTCTTCTCTGCATTCTCTCCTGTGCTTTCAAGAGTGGATGGACGAGTCGTTTTTTGTACTGTTTGTAGCCCGACTGTTGTTCTCGTCTACAAAAAAACAATCGATAAAAGTTCCTGATATATTTTGATAATATCGAATGCAAAAAATCCTGAATGAAAACTCACTTTACTACATCGCGTTCTCTCTGCTCTAATTGTAACAAAACTGCGTTTAATTCGAGATAAAGGTCATTAGTTTTCTGAAGCTTTCGTTGATAGTGTTCTCTGATGTCCTGAGCATGCCTAAGTTCGTCCTCTCGACGACGAATCAGGTCAGCCTCGAATCTGGGCACGCTCGAAGTTTTTGTCTGCATTTGTTTCATGCGCTCTCGTATTTCTTCCTTCCATGTCTGTTGGCTTTTGAAATAATCGTCAGGTTCGGTAGATAGTACTTTGACCGCGATGATGTTCAAGTGAGACTCGATGAGGCCGAAGGACGGTCTCTTTCGCGGCTCAGCTTTCCAGCACAGCTCGATAAGATAGCCGAAACCCTCGGGCCAACTATTCGGGATCGGAAGATGGAGAGAATTGTTGCCAACGCCCCACATCACCGCCGAAGCGTCGACGTCCTTGTACGGGATTTCGCCGCTCAGTAATTCCCACAAGACGACACCGTACGACCTTGAAAAAGAAATAAAATAAACTCGTTAAATTTCTTTCTTCTTATCTCCGTCATTTTTTACAAACAGAAAAACCCAGTTAAGGTAGTTCAATGACGGTGACGGAAACTTTTGCGAGTCTAGCAATTTAAAAAAATCTGGTAATTAAAAATAAATGACAGAATTGTAACTTTATCGCCTCTAACATCTTTATAGAGCAAAATTTTTATTCCTCGAAAGTTCTAAACTAAAAAAAAAGTTATTTTGATCATTTCGACGAATTGCACATAAAAGAATTGAATTTTTTTCTTTATTGTAAGTACAGTTTCTTCGACCGGCATAAACTAATCACTTTCTTGTTTAAAAAATTGGGATGAAAGTTTAGGAACAATTGACAGATATACATAATTGTATGCAAATGCCTATAAATGAGAAAAAGCAATTTTCTCAAATTAATTTCTCTGAACCTAGACTGGGAACTACGTTCAGAGCTCGTACAAAAATTGTTTATCTTTTTATTTATCGTTTTTCTATCGAACTACCTTTAAATACATTCCTACTCACCAAATATCGACTTTTTCCGAACAAGGCTCGTTTCTTATTATTTCTGGAGCCATCCACGCAACAGTGCCAGCGAACGACATCCTTGTGCTGATTTCATTCCACTCGCGAGACGTCCCAAAGTCGCTGATCTTCACGACCTCGTCGCGTCCAATTAAAACACTAAAAAGTTGATATTTGTAAAAAATAATAATAAAAAGGCAGAAGACGTGCAGACGTTTTACAGAATTGCAAGAAATATTTACTTCGGACTTTTGAGATCCCTGTGAATTATTTTGTGCGCGTGGAGATAGCTCATGCCAGCTGCTATCTGTTTCGACCACGCGACAAGGCGGGCCGGCGGAATTGGCTTACCGGCTCGCAATAAATCGTAAAGAGGTCCGTACGGGCAGAATTCCATGATTACACAATAACACGGAGCTTGAGTGCAGACTCCCCTTTTGAAAAGAAATTCAAGGATAAAAATTTCATTATTCATCTTGATAAAACTAAAATGAATAAAAATAAAACAACGATCGAGACAATGAAATTCTCACTTGAATCTCACGACGTTCGGATGGTTGAGCTTTCTCAAGTGTCTTATGTCCGTCTCTCTCTGTTCTCGTACTTTTTTCACAGCCACTATCTCTTTGTTGAGCATTCCGCTGAACACGGCACCCTGTGCACCTGACCCGAGCCATTGAAGTTCGTTGATTGCCTCAAAGGGTATCTCCCAATCATTCGCTGCAGAGACGACACAAAAAATATCCAATAAATAAATGAAGGAGATAAAATTACGTCGAAAGAATTTTTTTTTTCTGAGAATCAAAAGAAAAAAAAAGACTACGATATTCTCTCATACACAAAGCGTAATATTTCATGAAAATTTCGTCAGCCGTAAGATTTTTGAACATTACGAGTAAAATCTTACACTGATTTCCTTTGATCTTCTCGTTGGACGTCGCTTTGTAAAGCATCGTCCAGACGGGTCGCATACAGCCGAGAATTCCCTCGACCCAGCTCGACTTTTGCGTCTCGAGACTGCCGGAGCCGGACCCGCATTTCGTCGCTGTCTCGCTCGAGTTTGAGTTGCTCTCGGACTCGCTACGGGCGCTCGAAACTCTCGCCATTTGTCCGATCTGGCTGTCCCTGGCACAGCTGACCGTCGGTCCGACCGCAATCGAGCCGCTTAATTGGCCGAGCTCTTCTTGGATGCATAACATACTGCCAATGAAAAAGAAAATAATGAGGAATTAGAACTTGTTCGACAAAGACGATTTCTTTTAATCAAAATTTTTGAAAAATTAAAATCGTTTGAAAATAAAATGTCGATTTCATAACAATGGTAAAAAATAATAATTATTATTATCGCCAAGAAAGAACAGTGAAATTTATTGAGATAAATTGATAATAGGTAGTAAATTATGAATCGAACGTTTTTCATTGACACTTCGAAATATTTTTATACACGTATCGAGATATAGAAAAGCGTGCTCTATCTCGCAGTCGAACTAAATCGTTTCGATGTCGATTCTCCCCGTCACGTACAATGCACAATTTTTCATAACAATTTAGAATTCCCTCGCGTTCGTGATTTTTTTCAGATTTTCTTGTTTCTCCGATTGGGAATTTTTCTCACCTCGTAGCCACATTGGCTGGCAACGGGGGAGTCTGAGAAACGTCGTCCGGTGTTTTTTTGACGAAAAATCGCGCGAACACCATTTTCCCGGATCGAACATACGGGATGTCGAAACGTCGTGGCTCTCGAGTGATTTTGTATTTCGGTCTTAGCCGTGAGGCTCAGCTTTCATCGGAAATCAACTCGGAAACGATGAGAATGAGGTGCGACGAACCAGATTTTCTCGACGAGCGCGGAATTTTCTTATCTACTGCTGTCTCTTTATGTCTTCGTCTCTTTCGCTCGGTCTCTCTCTCCCTCTCTCACTCTCGCACACTTTTACTCTTTTCACTCGCTCCTTATCGTCGTCCCGAACGATCCAAAGCCACGAAACTCGCTGCACCAAATTTCTTTTCCCTTTTTCTATTTTGTTCGGATTTTCCTCCACCCCCCTCCCGTATAACGTTCACTCGACTCTTGAGCCTCGAGTTTTTGCCTTAAACTGACTAGCGCGGACGCGGCGTGTCTCCCACACACGACAAACGGGAAAACACCTCGCTCGTTTTTTCCTCACGCACACAAAGTGAATTTTTTTTATCTCTCCGCGTTCTCTCTATCAACACTCTCTCACTCTCTCACGTCATATCTCGGCTGGCCATTCAATATACGTCTCAGAACAAGATGGATACGTGCTCGTTTAACAGCCTTTCTTTCTCTCGCTCGCTCTCTCTCTCTCTCTTTCGTAAACTCGAAGTGGGAGAAGTTCGAGAACTCGTTTCTCGAATCGATCTGCTTGGCGCGAGTTCGCACGAAATTCGGTTTTCATTATTATCATAAGTTTTGAATGGATTATTTGCGCTCTCGAAAGCATTTTAATGGACCTTTGTATTTTCAATTTATTGCCTCACAGAATGAAAATTATATATATTGTCTTTTAAAATTATGTATTTTTCAATTCATTGACTATGGAGTAATTATTTCAACGAATTATTGACATTTTTTAACAGTCCTAATTTTTCGGATATTTTATTTATAAATTAATAACGAATGTTTTGGTTTTTTTATCATTTTCTATTCAATAAAAAAATAAGAAACAATAAAAATTTATTTATTTTTGGGTACATGTCGATGAATTTTTATATGTAAAATTATATTACCAATGATTACAATTCTTCATTTTTTCTTAAAATTATATGTTTAATCAATATTTACCAATTTTTAAAAATCATCACTGTTATTATTGGTAAATAAACCACATCGCTTGTGCATTTTTGAATTATTTTTATTGATCGAAAATAATACTGTTGATAAGAAAATGAGAACTCTCACCCATTGGTGAATAGGTGAGTCTCCGGTTGTGAAGCCGACAAAACCATCTGGTTGACGACGACGCGTGTTGCGGTCGACGCCGGGGACGATGTGCTCGTGCAGGTCTCCTGACCCTGTGGCTCGAACTTGTAATTCTCCCCATGGGGAAGGCTCACTTCCTTGTCGGCCGGAGTTCTCATTTTTTATTTCGCGTTTGACCTCCTGACAACTGCAAGGCAAAAAATTTAGGAACCGGTTAACCTTTGAGGATAGAAACATTAAGATTCAATCAATTTTATATACGAAAGAATATATAAAAAAATGGTTGAATTTTGTTTGATTGATTTAAGAAACTTTTTTATCAAAAATATAGTAATACATAAATATGTAAAACATAATAATTTAGGACTAATTCTTTCAAAATTTTTTCATCCACGGCGATTTTGTGGAGTGGAATAAAAAAAGTCATTCTCATACACGACACGTGTAACTATTCTCAGTAAATATAAAAATGAAATCTGAAAAAATTATCCTTCGTTTAGAAGATTCTGTCCAAATTTCTCATCAAATATTAATCATTTTCCCTGTCACTATCGAAATATTTTAATTGAATAGAAAAAAATATGCAAAGCAGATTAAAGATGTTATTAAATGGAGGAATAGTACATTATAGATAAAATAAATTAATTTAGACGATTATTTAATACATTTTCAACTATTCGTTCCAGAATACTTGAGATATAGCTTAAGTCATTCAATCATTAAAAATTGTGCTATGATTTTATCTAAAAGTGTATAATGCTCCAAAAAATAAGGGCAACTCATTATTCTTGTAACAGAGAAATTTAAGCGAATCCGTTAAATGTTTTTATACATGAGTATAAAAAACATTGAACACAAGTAAAAAATGTACGAATAGAATTTAAATTTAAAAAATCAATGAAAATTTTAATACCAGAGATAAAAAATCATCCAATAGAAAGTATTTATAAAATTACTCTAACTTTTGGGTAGTTATTTGACCGATTTTTTGTGAGTATATTTTGAATAGAATTCTTGGGCGAATTCTTCAAATTTCTATGCAAGAATTTTTCTTTGTGCCATCGAAATTTTATTTTTGTTTTATTTCCTTTTTGAGAGGACAGAGAATTCGCGGCCCGTGCTTTATTGAAACACAAACGAGAGCGCGCACACATTTCCTCCCCGATAGGAGAGACGAGATGGAATGCCGATATAAATTTACACACGTGTCGGTGAAACGGGTTCGCGAGATGGAATGTCGGGCTCGTGTCGGATGGTCCAATGAGAGCCGAGCTATCTATAGTTTAAAGAAACACCCGTCCCTTTCTCGCCTTTTTTACCATCGCGAATTGCTCGAGTTGCCCAAAATATTTTCAACTTTTTTACCCCTCGGAGTCCCTTGACGACCGTCAAACTAATTCTTTTCAAATTCCAATCTTTTTTTTTTCTAATCTCCGAAACCGAGTCCTTAATTAGATTCTGAGGACGAAAGAATTCTACCTAGTACAAAAAAGGCAGAACTAAAATATGGAAAAATATCTTTCAAAAAAATTATCGATTAAAATTTTTGGTCAAATTTAAATAATCCACTTTTCATAAAATTACAATTTTTTTTCACAACACGTAAAGGTTACAGCATCGTTATCCTAACACAATTTTCAAAAACATTGTTTTGATTCTCATTTGTGTATACAAATTTATATTTACATATTTTGTAAAGTATTTTCCCATCAAACGAAAAATGATAAATTTTAATCTTGATAGATTTATTCCTAATTCTTCTTTTTTTATCTTAGAAAAAAGGAGCCACATTTTTCTCGTTCCAGAGCGTTGAGTCACCGAGGTGCATGTTTATGGGATCGAAAACACACCTATGCGTAATGGGGAATAGAGAGAGAGAGAAAGAGAGAAGGGAAACAATTCAAGAGAGTTCTCTCGGAGGCACTGCCATGGCCGGGCGTCGAGGTTCACGATCGATCGCGAGTCCCCTCGAGTCAAAGCATCTCTCCCCCGTTCACTTGTTACAAAAACGTCGCGAGAGGCTCTTCCTCACCCCAGGGGTGACTTTGGACTTACTACCGTCGCGAATCAATTCTCTCTCCACCTACTATTTTTTTCACCTATATTTACACACGATCTCCCCGGAGAAAAGGTTTCTTCGCGTAACGCGAATGCGTCACTCTTTGTATACCTCATAAGCTTACGTTAATGAGTTTAGGGATTTTCGTAGAAAAAGATAAACAAACTGAAACAAAATTAACGATTTTATGGGATTTTTAAAAAAATTATTTTTTAGATATTTTTATTTTATTTTTGATATTTGTTTCGTTTCTTCATCAGATTTTTTTTCCTGAAAAAGTTTTGATGAAGTTTTTTTTATCGTTGCTACAGATAAGACGAAATATCTATTTTTTAATCGAAAAATTGTGCGGCGGGTGGGAACGATAAAAGTTGCACAGGAGCGTTACGCAATGCCATGCATTGAACTCACTCGTTTTTACTATCCGCACTAGAGCAAGATCTAAAAAAAAATAGTGATTAAAAAAAAGTATAAAATATCGACAGACTGAAAAAAAAATGAACGGAGACTTTGTTTCACTTTTTTTTTCATCCACAAGTCAAATACAGGTTTCTCGCAGGCTTCGAAATGCTCGCAGAGCAAACATAAACGAGTAATAAAAAAATGCATTAAAAAACCAACTACGCAGCGATTTTGAAAAAAATTTCAAAACGGCGCCCCGAGAGCCCGAAAAAAAAATTCGATCTACGGGGTTGAAGTCTCTTTGTCGAGGATCGCGGGAGGGACGCCATGGTTGTCTAGAGGCGCAGGTAGTCGCTCGCATTGGCGGCGAGTCCGGTGGGCAGCGCAGTCGAAAATTCAAAATAACGTTTCGTGAAAAAAAAAATCGCCGTTCTCGACTCTGAGCAAAAAAAATCGATTTATCTGACAGCTGTCAAAATTGACATTTTGAAAAAAAGTAAATAAAAAAAAGATTATCTTTCCACGTGCATTAGGTTTGTGTAATATTTCCCAAGGAGTAATTTACTCGAGGGTTGCAGAGTGAAATATCGATTAGAGCCAGCCGGGTTCCAGCGCCGATAAAAATAATACGAGAGCCAACTGTCATCCGAGAGTATCGTAGGGTTTTATTCGTGGGTCTCTCGTTGTGTGCGCGGCGCGTATGGATTTATTCAGAGTCCAAAGATAGCGGGGAAAAAAGAGAGAGAGCCGGCTCTCTCTCACCCTCTTCCCTCCCGCGGTGCCCTCGTGACAGTTCAGTGCACCCCGGTGCGAGATTCGTCCGCCGATAAAAACCGATAAAAACAAAAGCGAAGAGCGATAGCGGAGAGGAAAAAATCAAGGGCGAGAAAGTCGCTGCAACCCCGCACGAAAATAGAATCGAGACGGAGACGAAAGAAAAAGGAGGAAAGAAGAAAAAAAGAATAAATGGGATGGAAGGATAAATATATGTGCGAGGCCGGAGAAGGAAATGCGTGGGACTCTCCTGTTTTACTCTCCATTCTGTATTCTCCCCTCACTTTTCAGCAAAAACATCCCCTCGTGTTTATTCGCGTACCAGAGGGGCGAACGGTCTCCCGTTTCTACTTTCAAAAGGGCTCAAGTACAAATTTAATACGCAGTCGTTCAATCTGCGATCCTCGCGATCGATAAATTCACCCCTGTCGTTCAGCGTCTCGCGGCTCGAACAAGACGAATTTCACACAATTCTCGTTTACCTCTCTTTGTTCTATTTTACCAACCGAGGAAATTGTTTTTTTTACGAAGAGAAAAGATTTCTCGTTTTATCTGAACTCTCCGTTACAGCTTCACCATTATTATCGCTCCTCTCCCCTCCTTTTTTCTCTTTCCGGCCCATCGTTCTCTTTCCCGTTGTACATTCTCGGCTCCTCGTACCGTCCATCTCCTTGTTTTTATTGCCCTGCCTCCGTGTTTTCAGAGTCGCCTCGTTTCTCCGGCGAGCGTACATGCGCGGAGACCTCGAGGATGAGACGAGAGAGAGAGAGAACGAGATAGCGAGAGAGGCCCTCGCTTTTTTCCAAACGAGAATCCAGGGACGTAGCTACATTTTCACGCCTCCCGGGGGGCGGCGCTCTCTCTCTCGTTCTCGATGTATTTTTGTATCTCTATGATACGTTCGAGATTGCAGCGCCGAGCGAACGCTCGACGTACTCTTGCAAAAACAAAATAAAAAGGTTAATACACGCGAGAGAGAGACGGATTCGAATAAACAACGGGCCGCGTTCGCAAAACACGCCGCAGCGCGATTGTAACGCCGTTTTGTCCGGCTTTCACTTTCGCGCACACCTTGCACAACTGATCCTTCCAGAGCGCCACTGCGCGCTCGATAAAACGTACCAACGGAAATCAACGCTCCGTGAACTGGATTCTCTCGATATCACGACGAGAAAAATGATCTCCAAACGTTTGTTTACGACTCGAAGATATTCAATCCCGTCGCAGGGAAGAGGCATTGAGTGTAAAAATAAATAAAAAGGAGAGAGAATAACGCACGAGTGTTAAGGCTGCTGCAAGGACACTCGAGTTTCTCAGACGAGGTCTCGCGATTCATAATTCACGTGAAATAACGAGCACGCAGGAATTAAAATTCCTCTCACCTTTTATCCGTAGATACGACGATTGATCCGATAATTAAATTATCCTTCCATTTCTTCAGCGTGCGTACACTTTTTTGTCACAGAAAAATAAACCGACTCACGTCAACAAACACTTTTGACACTCGAGTCTCACGTGGAGACGAACTATCGATTTTTTTATTGCACTCGATCTACGGATGGAAGGAAAGATTTGATTATTATTATTAGTTCGATGATAAATCTCGCGATTTGAGGATCAATTTATAATTGACACCGTTAAGGCCATTGAATAAATCCGAAACGCTCCGCGGCGATTTTTCCGAGACGTAAAAACGTTTTAAAAAATACTTTTGAAAAATTTCGTTTTGCGTTTATTGATTCGTTAGGCGAATAAGCAACGGGGACGAGGACACGCGAATTCACGAAACGCGTGTTTGAAGTTTAACTGCTCAAAATGGCGTGGACATGGAAACGTCTCGTTGCTCGCAGCTAGCGCGAGCGGAGCGTACTGGCTAGCGTTTGTGTCGGGCTAGCACCGTGAAGCCTCCCGTTTTCTTCTTTATCTCTCGCTCCCTCCGGCGGACACTTCGCCGCTCCTCGTTTTCTCTCTTCTCTCCCTTTTTCCTATACACTGCCGCGAGCGCACGTTTCGAGGCTTCGTGTACGTGTTTACCCGTTTTCTGTTCTCACGTTTTCCTCTCCGGAAGGTTACGCCGATTCGTGACGAGAGCACGCACGGATCTCCGGCACTTTGCGTATTTTCGAAAACCGCGACGACTCGACCAATCAAACACAAAGCTTTTTCCAACTGCTCTTTAAATATTTTATCTTGTCTAATATTTCATATTTTTATAAATATATATAAACAAATTTATTTTAATACACAAACTGATTTTTTTTTAATTCTAATTTCGTAATTATTTTGCTATTTTTATTGTACGTACACTGTTTTCTTTTTTTCTCTACTTTTTCCTCCAAGCCTTTACATTCATCGCATTGCAAGACTCTGCGGTATCGACTCGTAGAGACCGAGAGCAGACAGGCTGACGTCAAAGAGTCTAGGGGATGATGGCGTCGAAGCGTCGGTGGCGCGCGTGTCGTTCCTAACACACGAACGCCCACACTAGACCGTACCTTCGCTGCCCTCCGCAGCCTTTCGTCAAGAAACGAGGGGGAGACGTGTTCCTTATTCTAGAGTGGGGGACCCCGCCAGGGACGAAACATTCGTTCGGTCGATCATCGGTGCTTACCAAAAAATAACCCTTTTTTTAAATTTAGATATACAACAAAATTTAAAAAAATCATTTTTTACTCCAAATTTCGGAGTCTACAAAATTATTTCTGAAATTAATAAATTCATAAAAAATATTCATTAAATATTTTGCGATATTGTTAATTTGATTGAAATCCTCGTCGATATTATTCTTCATGGATTCTTTCTCATTAATTTATTGTCCAATTCAGGATTAGATTCGATAAGTGTACGAAACTTTTTCCAAGGGTGCAATAACCGAGAAGGGATGATTTTCTCCCGAATCCGAAAACTCGCGTTATGGCTCCACGCGTACTGGGAGGTCGATGAGGAGTGACGTCACAGCAACCCCCGGGAGGTTGCGACACGCGTCAGCTCAGCTCGTTTTCCGCAAAGTTCGGAGATTCAGAGTTCCGAGAAAAACGCTCGACGGAGTTTTGGGGGGGGGGGGTGGGAGAGCGTATACGAGCACGGGCGAGGGTTGGGAAACGAGAGGGTCGCATAATCCATGAAGTAACCGCTGGCTCGTTGTCAAAAAAAGAAAGAGAATAAAAGAATCTCTTATCGGAATTCCACGAATTTTTCGCCGCTACGGGTCCATCCTCTTATGCCGATCGTTACGGAGCTACCGGGAATTCTCGGAAAAAGCCCCGCATTGCTCAATACATGGATATATTTATGGAAAAGGAAAATGACGGATAATAATAGATTTGCGATAAGATAGAAGAATTTTACTTCTCCGGAAAATTTCATACCGGATTTTCTTGACAGAAAACGAATTTCTTTTGTCGGAGCTTTATCAATCTTCGAGAAAAAAAAACTTACCGAATAAATTATCCCATCGTTATTTGCACTCGTCTAATTCTCGGTAGTTCTTTATGACGTTTTCCAACTTGGCGAAAGCTCTCAGAAAATCGTCGTCCTCGAGTCCGTATTCTTTGTATCTGTGAAGAAACGCCGCGTGAGTGTAACAGTCCCAAGCCTTGCCCACAGTCCAGTCGAGACTCTCGACAACCTGAGAATTATTCGTGACAAGCGAGACGAATTTATCTCTATTCAAGAATTTTCTATTTTCGTGAAAATGGAAAAATCTTTTGGTTTTCGAGGTCCACGGAACGTAAAGCTCTTCATCCGAGAGTTCTTCACTTCCGCGAACAGAATCGTCGATTTTTGTTGAGGCTCCTCGAGTTACCAGCAGATTTGCGATCGAACGTCGATAAACGTGATGAGAGCTCTCTGAGGATCGGACTGAGGGCGGGTTCGCCTGCGATATAACCTCAAAATTGGTTGAAGCATCAAATTTTCGCAATGTGTATCGCAATTGCTTGATATGAAATTGCCAGCGAAGGTATCCACTGTCGTAAGTGCCCACCGGGACTCGTGGTCCAGTCTGCACTGTAGAAAATCTCAGAGGCGGAGTGCATTTTATCGTCGTCATTTTATATCCGGGATGCGCCGCCATTTTGGAAGCGAAGAAGTTCGCTTCATTTCTGACATTTTTTATGGGTTGAAAAATTGAAAGAAGTTTTTCAGTGGCTACTTCGTTCATGTCTTGCAGGAATAAAGGTTCCTGATTTCGTTGATTCGCCGATGGATTTCTACAAATACGAAACAATTGGTCGTTCTCCAGAACAACAATGGCGTCCGAGAGGTCGGAGAACTTAGATAGAGTCAAAAGACCGTTGTAGTTTTGGGTACCGACTTCGCCTTTTGCAAACGGCAGAATCAGGCATCCGAGAATCGTCTTCGTCGGGAATTCGTCGCGAAGCGATTCTGTTATCCGACTACCAACTCCAGAGCCAGTTCCTCCAGCCGAGCTCAAAAGTTCGAGAAAACCGTCAAGACGATCGGCTCTCTCGCACTCCTTTCGCACAGTTTCCATTATTTCCATCTCCAGTTGTCCGGCCTTTACGGAATATCCATAGGCCCAATTGTTTCCCGAGCCCTCGCCGTGGCTGTCGCAAATTTGATTTTTTCTCGAATATCGCCATCGCGAGTTCGTCTCTTCTTTCGCTCGAATTTTATTCAGAACCTTTTTCTCCGTATCGATGAGAATTGCTCTCGCGATTCTTCTTTTATCCTTCGCTATGTCCGAAAACCATCGTTCGCAAATTGTTTCGCTGTATTCGTAATTATTCTCGTACGACTGCCCTGTATTATTTGATTCGATATCTCCCGCTATTTTCGTGAAGAATTCCTGGCCCAGTTGATTCCCGCATTGTCCAAATTGCAGCGTCAACATGATTCCTCAATTAATCCTCAATGATTAATGATGCTTCAGAACATCAATAATGAGAGATAACGCAAAGTTCATTTCCCTCCTGAATTCCAGCTGTAACTGTCGTTGGACTTGAAGACAGCGCTGGAGGATTGAGTGGAATTAAAAAATATTAAAATACATTTATCGTAGGTCGGTTGACAGCTCTCGAGTTGAAAAAATATATTTGAACGATTATCGGTAACTCACATCCCTAACTTACCGATTATTGTTAGTTCCGGGATTCTCCGCTCCCGCTCAATGTCACTGTTGCAGCTGTTTTTTTATTTTCGACGATATAGCGATTCTAGAAAACAATACACGCGCCATGGCTAGGCGCATTCAATTTTTTTGACATGTCAGCAAGTGACACTTATCGCGGAAAAGCCCAGTAACCTTCTACATACTCCTTTATGTAGCATCACGTGCATCGATAATAGTTGAATCAGAACTACCAACTCAGTTGAATGCGTGGCTCTCTCATGAGTGGATCACACAACTGAACGTTCAAACTATTATTTATTGTCGTTACAATTTAGCCCAATTTACCGGCAACAGAACGTAAACAAACAAACAAAAAACTAGTTATCTACAATGGAGGACGGTCGTCGTGTCGCCCTGATAACAGGAATCACGGGACAAGTGCGTAGAAAAAATATTTCCAAAAAATTGTTTCACACACATCATCAAATCATCAAATTAATACAAATTATATTGTTTTTTAAAGGATGGCTCCTACCTTGCGGAATTGTTGTTATCTAAAAATTATGAAGTCCATGGAATCATCAGGCGTTCTAGTTCTTTCAACACTTCGAGAATAGAGCACCTTTACGACGATCCCAACAGTCATCGACAATCGTCCATGAAACTACATTGGGGCGATATGACAGATTCCAGTAGCTTAGTTAAAGTTATAAGTCAAGTTCAGCCTACAGAAATTTATAATCTTGCCGCACAGAGCCACGTCAAGGTCAGTTAGAAAATAACTTTGTTTTCTATCTTTTTGTCGAAGAGAAATCTTATTGAACTGTTTTTTCAGGTGAGCTTTGAATTGAGCGAATATACCGGTGAAGTGGATGCTCTGGGAACAGTTAGAATATTGGATGCCATAAGGACATGCGGTCTTGAGAAAAAAGTTCGTTTTTATCAAGCTTCAACTTCTGAACTCTACGGAAAGGTCGCTGAAGTTCCACAGACAGAAAAAACTCCTTTTTATCCACGCTCGCCATATGGTTAGTAAAACAGGTATTTGTCCAGATTCATGTTTCTTTAGACCAACGAATTTTGTTTGTTTTTTTTCCCATGTTTCTGGTATTTTATTTTTTATGTCCGTTTTTTCTTTCATTTTAGCCTGTGCTAAAATATACAGTTATTGGATCGTCGTCAATTACCGAGAAGCTTACGAGATGTTCGCTTGTAACGGAATTCTTTTTAATCACGAAAGTCCGAGGAGGGGCGAGAATTTCGTAACCAGAAAAATAACGAGGACTATAGCGAAAATTCATCTCGGTCTTCAGGATGTTTTGGAGCTTGGAAACTTGAATTCGAAGCGAGACTGGGGTCATGCCAAGGATTACGTGAAAGTCAGTATCAAACTTTTTATAATTATAGAGTTTTGACGTTCAAGATGTCATTAAGCTTCCGAAATTTTGATTCTGAATCTCAGCTCATTTGCGTTCCCAACGTCAAGATATTTATAGATATATGAATAACGATTTTTTTAACACTTGTACTTCGATTTCTTGTTACTTCTTGTAACAACATTTGATTTTTTTCAGGCAATGTGGATGATGCTCCAACAGCCAACGCCTGACGACTATGTAATAGCGACCGGAGTGAATTACAGTGTCAGAGAATTCGTCGAAGCCGCTTTTGGTTACCTTGGCTACAAAATAAAATGGGAAGGCGAGGGTATAAACGAAGTAGGAATAGATGTCGCGACGGATAAGGTGCTCATTCGCGTTAATCCAAAATTCTTCCGTCCTACCGAAGTGGTAAGAGAATAAACTCATAATCACCGTATTTTCTTGACGTCAGATGTATAAAATTATAATTATCCTAAAAATCTACAAAAAATACATGCAATAATTTTTAATAGGGTTTCTTGCTCGGCGACGCGCAAAAAGCGAAAACGACATTCGGCTGGGAACCGACGATATCGTTTGAGGTAAATATTTTCATTTTGTCACGAACTCTGATTACATTCCGAGATAACTAAAAACGTAAATTGTTCTTGCAGGAACTTGTTAAGGATATGATGGAATCGGATCTAGCGTTAATGAAGCGAAATCCAACCGCATAATGGTAAAAGGAAAGTTCTACGGGGCATTTAAATTAATTTTATTCTTTGGATTATTGACAACGTAAGGATCAATCGTCAATTATTTTTCTTCGATGAGATGAAGAGAAATCTCGCGTCAGTTCGGTCTTTCGTTCAAAGAGGCGAAAAAAGTGCCCGAGTTGATTTATCATCCGAGCTTTCGCGGAATTTCTCTCCGGATGTTATCTCCGAGAGAATTACCGAGAATCTGCCCTCGGGGGCCTTTGAAGAAACAAACACGCGCCGTCTCGAAGCACAAAGTGCTCCGAAAATTTACTCGCGTGTCGTTGAAGAAAAAAAATTTACTCTTGCATCACGAATTCCGTAACTCACAGCGCAATCAATTTTTGTCATTTTGTTGGTCGTTCGACTGAAAAAAGTTCTTTGTGACGTATATTTGGAATAAACTTTTTTTTATCAGAATATTAGACTAAAGAAGAATCCGCATGTCAAAACCGTCGTTTCAGCAATGAATTTTATTGTCAAATTTTTCAATAATAAATTCCATGGTGAAACGATCATCTCTTGAAGCTCGACGAATCGTTCAAAATGTTCTCGATAGTGAACATCGACGATTTCTCGGCGCAGCGTGAAAATTTTTTCAGATCCGAATAATCTTCTTCCCGACGTTCCTTGACCTGTCGAACGCACAGTAAAATAATCAACGAATTAATAAATATCACGAGAAAACGAAAAAAAAAAATTGTAAAAAAATTTCACCTCGATAATTGACGAATTTCGAATCTGCGAGCACCTTCGCTGCTTCGAACTTCTTCTCCTCCGATAATTTCCATGATCGAACATTTCGTCGGCCGAGGGATCGAGCGTCCAGTAACTTCCCTTTCCAGGGCAAGACATTTCTTCGTTCATCGACGAGATCGCCTTTTCCCTTGGAATTTTTACAAAGCAGTCGTTCAGGCTCAAATTATGCCGGATGCTGTTCTGCCAACCCTGGCGATTGTCACGGTAATAAGGAAATTTATCCATGATGAAGCGATAAATTCCCGAGAGCGTGAGTCTTCTCGCTGGCGAAGAATTAATCGCCATCGTTATCAGGGCGATGTACGAATACGGCGGCTTCTCGTGTCGCGGCTGGGCAATGAGCAATTTTTCATACCTGTGCCAAGCGAGTTGGGCAAAATAATTCGATATCCCCGAATTGAAGGAATAATCGAGATTGCGCATCGCCGGTATCGGATACGCGACGGTCCCGGAAATTGACAAACGAGCTGGATAAAATTCAGGGACCGAACTCACGGTTGCTAAATTTTCGTTCATTTCTTAATTTTATTACTCCAATTAGAAAATTATTTGGAAAATCACTGAAAATAAATGAGTGTAATTAAAATTCGTGATTTTTGCAAAATTCGAAAATTCGCGACCGAACGAAACTCGAGCGCTCGCGACAAACGTTTGACTGATTTGAGCCGATGCAGGGGGCTGGTTTTCGCGACGAGTCCTCGCATAGGAGCGAAAGCTCCCAAAAATCAAAAGGGAACGGGATAAAAAAGCACGAGAGAAAAAACAAACACGACGGTTCATCTTTCTCCCTCTTTCCGTAGCAAGCTCCGCCCACGTTGAATTTTCCAACTCCCGAGCCCAGACGGCCGAAAGTGCGGAATGGATTATGCGGAAGCTTCTTATCCAGAAGCTGCGAAAACCGCGAAGATGACCGCGAGCCCGACGCCCGATGTTTTATTGCTGTTTACACACATGCCGTCCCGAGTCTTCGAGACGCCAGTCAGTGAGATACATTAAAACGAAAAAAAAGAAAAAAGCGACATAAAACGACTTGCAATAAACTCTAAAAACTCTTTGTAGCTGACAGTTCATTAATTAAATTATTTTCGCAAACATTGTTATTGTTTAAGAAGTCAAGGTTAAAATAAGCGATTCAGACTTTAGACTAGGTGAATCTATTTTTCTAGAGTTCATATTAAAATCGAAAGGTCCTTGGAATAAAGTCGAGTTTTAAAATCAAGTTGAAAAATTCATAAAAGAATCTTAAAAATTTAATATTTGTCAAATTTTTTATAATAGCAAAAAATTTTTTTAAAATTAATAAAATTATAATGTAGGGAAATCTGGTCGAATCTGTGCCATTTAGTCATCTTGAAATCAAATGCACTACGAGTTAAAGTGAACTCAAATAATGTCTCGAAAATTACAAGAGATGGACAAATTATCTTTGATATTAATATTTTAAATCTGGACGATGAATAGCGATAAAAATTTATCCCATTTCAAAGCAATTTTTTGAATAGACAAATTTGAATATTTTCGTCGACACCTAAGAAATGAAAGTAACAGAGTCCAGATTAGATCCAATTGCAAATTTTTACTTAAATTCTGTATAAAGAAGAAAAAGAGTTTCGCAACCGACGACTTCCAGCGAAAAAGCTAAAAACTATATTTTTCTTTACTCTCGAGATCTCCGAAAATGTTAGGAGACTCCAAAAAATCTCTCGTTGTATTGCGCACTCGGAAATCCACTGTATCACGAGGGATAACTTCGGGTGTTTTATTGCTGTTTACACACATGCTGTCCCAACGCCTACGCTCTAGGCCATCCTGGCTTAACGACCGCATAACTACCGAGGCCAAACGTGTAAACAGAGTTGCGGTTATTACGCGAATACGATTTTCGCGTACTCGAGAATTCAACGCACGGTCGTTGGCCACCTGAGCGGTATCTGCTGGGAATGATTTCAAAGTTCCAAATTTCTGGAACAGATTGTGCAAGTTTTCAGGAAAAAGAGATTCTCGGATTTTATGTATCGGTAAAATAATTTCGTGTTTTTCATCGAAAATTATTTTTTTTAGTAATCGTGTGGGAAATTTTTATATTAAGGGAAATCTTTTTGTGGAGCATCAGAATTTAATGACATAAAAATGAAAGTAAAAAGTATACAAAAATCGTACTCAGTCGTATCTGGATTTATCTTATCTCTGATTATCTCTAGACAATGCTGAAGTCCTTAAAAACGAATTTCTTCTTATGCGGTGTATTAAGTCACGTTTTTTAGTCTATAGAAAAATATAGAGACACACTGGGCGTGATATCGTTATATAAAAAAAATTGTAATGAAAAATCAGTCGGATCAGTAATTAATTATTCGCATTCGCTGTCATATGTTTGAGCATCGCTGCAGTCGCTTTGTAATTGTCTGCAGGTACCTGAAAAATAATTCAGAATTTTCAGTTATTTTGACAATTTGTTGAATAATTCGAAAATAATTTTGAATGTAAATTAGATACAAACCATATGTCCCGATCTGTTGATCCAATACATTTTAAAATTATCGTATTGTTTGACGTAGCCCTCGATGACGTTGTTTACAACCAACGGGGAACGTTTTGCATTGTGCCATTCTTGAGAGTTTCTCCATTGGAGTCTCTCGACCCAGGCGACCGTTCCTGTTATTCGAAATTTTTAAATTTAGTGTTAGGTAAAAATCAGTAATGTGATAATTTTATATGTTTGTGTCTTTAAAAAATTCGAACCTGGAGTTGCGACTATCAAGTCCAATTGACCCGTGACGACGAGTACTTCAATTTTCGTCTCGTTTAGTAAACGCTCCACTAAAAATAAATAAAAAAAAATATTATAGACACAAAAATAATTGTACGAAATTTTAAATAATTTAGTAATAAATTTTAACCGATATCGATCACTGGTCGCATGAAATCGCCGCCGAGTCGTCCAAAAACTTCGCCGGCCTGTGAACCCCAAACGACACTGACGTTCAAAGCTTTTTTGACTCCGCTGTTCATGAGTTGATCCAAACGAGCGTCGGTGTCGTCTCGATTGACTTTTCCGGATGGCAAAATCGGTTTGAACATTCCCGAAGGGGAAGATTTCAACGATCCGTAACTCATCTCGTATAGAATATTATAAAAATCAATATTCCCGGTTTGCTGCATGATTACTTCCTCGGCTACGGACCAGAGATACGTCGCGTGCGTCCATTCCTCATTTTCGACAGCGGTTCGCGTTTCGTTGGCCGCCTGGGCGATTTTTTTATAACCCGCCGTATCTACCATACCCTGAAAAATATATATTTTTTAAATTATTAATAACAAAAAATATTAAAAAATATTAAGAAACAGAAAAAAGCAAATTTACCGTTTCGAGCAGAAAATCGGCCCAGGAGAGAACGGAATCGATCGGAGAAATCCAAGAATCGATCATCATGACTCCTTTCAAGTTGCTTGTGATATTTCCAGATTTTTGAGCCTATAAGGTTGACATAATTTTTTTTTAATTTGAGTTTTTTATTATTTTTGCGCTTACGTTATTATTATTTAATAAAAAATAATATTATATTATTATTTTTACCTCGTCCCAAAGTAAGGCAAATTCAGCTGCCATTTTTCCACCATAAGACTCTGAAGTAATGTAGACTGGAACTTTGCTCCATTTTGGATCCTGCTTGTAAAATCCTCTCATGCATTCAATCAGATCCTTGGCTATTTGTTTATTATCCCGAGAATATCCGGAGCTAGACTTGGCATAACTGTATCCAGTGCCAACAGGATTGTCGATGAAAAGAACATTGTAGTCTTTTATCTACAACAAGTCACAAAAATATTAAAATCCATCAAAAATATTTTCTCCTAAAAAATAAGTAAATCTATTCCTATGCCATTTGAATTTCTGACAGTGCGCATATTATCCGATATCTTATCGTTTACTGATACTGATCAATAGTCAAAATAGAAAAACAAGCAAGGAATTTTATTTATCTTTTGTTTTTCAAATTATATATCGAATATTAAAAAATAATTTTTAAGGTATTCCTAGCGCGAAGGGGGGTATCGAAATTTTGATCTCGTTTTTTCTCGTGTTCCAAGTGGACTGAGCATTTAAGTCCAGTAGGAAAAGTTATTGCCAATCAATTAAAGAAAAACAAACTCAAAATTCGAATCGATCCTACGTAAAGTTTATTTGTTATATCATAAACAAAATCATAAAAATTTTTGTAAAAAATTAATTAAAGCTTCTTTGATGTTATATACAAATGTGTGTAAAATTTCAATAGACTCCACCGGCCGAAAAATCCAGATACTCGTCGTTAATATCGTGATATTTAACACACGGGCTCTTATGAGATGTTGCAAAAAATGACGATTTTCAAGAATAAATATCTTGATTTTTCAGTCAGTAACAGTCCCTGAAATTTTACACAGTTGTACATATGACATCAAAGGATGTTTCTGCAAATTTTCGTTGAAATCTGAAGATAACTCTTTCGAATATTTTACCCAAGTATGATTTCTGGGCTTCAAGTTCGAATCCACAGGTCCAAGTTCCTCAAAATTTCCATATCCTGTTGACGACGCTCCAGGGCCACCTTGGAGCCAAATTAACAAAGGTTTTTCATAAGCATTCGATACGTTTGTAGACGTCGTGTAATAGAGCCACCAAAACATTTCGGCGTACGGGCGCACCGTCACGTATCCCCATTCTTGCTCAGATTCACCGAAGCCTTTTCTTCCTTCGACTATTGGCAAACAAAAAATAATCATAATCATTATAACAGTACATTTTGATCCCTCGTAGGCAATTAAAAAATTAAAACGTTCGTTACTCCGTAATAATTTGTTATCACGTAAAAAAATTGAGAAAATATTTCGAAAGCACGACGGAAATCTGTCGCAACGCTTATTGCCAACGCGTCGTTTTGTATACGTGCCACGACACAGGGAAGATCGAGGAAACTGACTTTAAACTCATCATGCATTTATATTATTAAAATATCGAAATTATTTTATTTATAAATATTTTTTCTCGATACATTAAATTTTCAGGAACTTTGATGATAAAAAAATATTTTATAAAAACATAAAAACATTCAAAAGTAAATCTTACCGTGCAAAAATCCGCCTGCAAGAATCTGCAGGCAGAGGATCGTCGCCAGGATCATCGCGATATTCAGAGATGTCTTACGAACGAGCACGAAATGGAGAAATAAAATGGACAAGACGAAAGTAAGAAGACGAGCTGATTCTTATATGAAAAACTTTCAAAGATTATTCCGATTGATTAGATAGCAGAACACTCGACGAGCGACTCGTTCTCATTCATTTTTCATATCTATTTAACCGCAAGATTACAATTATCTAATTCAGCTCTGATTATTTTTATGCGCTCTCTTTTCCGTTACTTTGTATCTCAGATTTTTCTATTTTCCACCAAGGGACAATCACTCCGGGTAAACGATCTATCTCGACTATCGCCTCAAACTCGTATTGTATTGTCCACTCGTATTGTCCACTAGGCGCATGTGCTTAATATAATTATTACTCTGCTTGTAATTTAATTCTTGCTTACGTCTAAATGCGCCTAAGATCTGTCACTATGCCTTCGACCTATTGCGGACTGTGTAAGAAGAAGCTTGGTGCTAGCTCTGATACTCTCGACCTGTGTTCTATCGCTTCCCACTGCTTTCATAGTGCTTGCGTCAAATCTAAGCTAAAAATCTCTTCGGTTGCAGAACTTCCCAATAATCAGAAAGTAGCTTGTTTCACGTGCGCTAGTGAGCGTTTGACATCAACTCCTACGTCCAAGTCCTCTTCGACCTCTTCGTCTACTACAATGGGTACTCCCTCAACGTCTGGGCTTGACCCCCTCGCGGAGCAAATAAAAGCTATCTCCCAGGCTGTGCAGGCGCTACCGGGGATCGCAGACAAGCTCAGCTCGCTCGAGAACTCTGTTGGGGTGATCAACAAGGAGATCACCAGTCTTGGCGCGCTGCGCTCCGAAGTACGTGAATGCATTGGAAAGCTGAATTCTGTCTCAGCAACCCTGTCAGGGCTGACCACTAAAATTGAACACGCTGAACGGTCAATTGTTGCTCTCACTGAGTCCCAG
>JAPYYX010000760.1:0-40635 GCA_030522605.1 Cremastinae sp. B BG-2022a | reverse complement strand
CGGCAATGCCACATCAAATTTCGCTATAGAGAAACTGACATTATATTCTTTACTGTCAGAAAAATTCCATTGCTAAAGTTCATTTTGATAATTATGACGATACCTTAAATTTCTCAAAAAATCGGTCAATGCACTTTTTTTTCAAAATGTTCAATTTCATCAAAAATAAAACAAATTTTTAAATCATATCTTCATCTAATAACATCAATATTCGATCAATCCCCTTGATACAAAAGTTTGTGATTATTTTTGTTGTCTTTGAAACAAAAATATTCATTTCACCGATGTTATGGCAAAGGGCTCGTCGGAGATTCACGGATTACGAGAAAGTTAGCGCGATACAACGATGAAATTAGATTATCCCTATTACGTATAAATATAGACACTACCCGCAGATTATGAGAGGAAATCCTGCACCCAGAAAATCCTCTTTAAGTGCACCAACGTTATATCGAATTATTAAACGACGTCGTTCAACTTTGATACTTTTGAATAATCGAATTCCGAGGTTTAAAGACTCCACGATAAAGTTTCCGAGTGATTATTAAGTACCCTTATTATTTATTATACGAGAATAATTATCCTCAGAGTCATAACAAATATTTACTCAAAAATATCAAAAATGATTTGACACGAAAGATGGAAAAAAATTACAATCATTTTTTTCATGATCGAGGAAGAGGAAAGTCAATCTCGGGAGAAATATTTTGACGCGTTGCTGAACGAGACGATCGTCTTCGGAAAAAAGTGACACTCGATAAATGTTCGTTTCATCCGCGACAATTTTCCAAGGCGAAAGTTACTCTCTCTCCACCTTTACACTTGGACGATCAAGGGGTTCGTTCTTGCGCAAAGTGGATACTCTTGCAAACGCGAGACACGCGGGACTCGACGTAGGAAATACAGGGCGCACTTTTCTTTCCTCACCATCCACTTTTGTGCAAGACCGAGGAGACGTCGCTTTCTCGTTATTCATTTTATCCTTCATATTGAACGTCAAAAATTCAAGGAACGAGCGTGAAAAAAGAGGAAAAGTAATTTATTAAAATATACAAATGAATATTTTTTTTCATATTTTGATTTAAATGAGAGCGTGATTTTGAAGAGAGCAAGTGATTGTGGATTTCGGGGTTAATTCGAGTCTCTTTCATGTTATATCAGGGACGAGGCTCGAGGCGAAACGTGTGAAATGTAGCAGAGCAAAGTGTGTATCGTCGAGGAAAAAAATAAGAAAAGGCTCTCGGAGTAAAAGTGCAAGGAACGGGAAAGACGTGAAAATGAAATTTTGCCGGAAGCGCACGAGCCAAAGAGGCCGGAAGTAACGTATATGTGTGCCGGCTCAGAGAAAAAACGTCGCTTTATCATCTTCCTTCAAGCCGGATAAAGCCGGAGTTACGACTCAGCCTACTTATACTCGATCGTATACGGAAGAGAACTCGAGAAATTTTGTCAGCACGTTTTTGCGATATTAGTCATTTGAGTGATATGGTCCATGATCGAGAACGAGCTCTTCGAGATAAATATAAATTTTTTACGAAATGACGAAATATACGTGTACGAAATATTTTTTTTCAAACTGCTTTTTGAAATTTTTTTTAATGAAATTTTTTTAAAAAGTTTATTATTTTCCTGCCATATTAGCGGATGATATGACCCATGATCGAAAATGAGCTCTTCAAGATAAATGTAAATTTATTATGAAATGACGAAATGTGCCTGTACAAAATATTTTTTCAAACTGTTTTTTGAAAATTTTTTTAATGAAATTTATTTTGGAAATTTTGTAATTTGTTTGCCATATTAGTGGATGATGTGATCCATGATCGAGAACGAGCTCTTCAAGATAAATATAAATTTTTTACGAAATGACGAAATATACGTGTACGAAATATTTTTTCAAACTGCTTTTTGAAGTTTTTTTTAATGAAATTTTTTTTACAAAATTTTTAATTTTCTTGCCATATTAGTGGATGATATGTTTCATGATCAAGAACGAGCTCTTAAAGATAAATATAAATTTTTGACGAAATGACGAAATATACGAAATATTTTTTCACACCGTTTTTTGAATTTTTTTTTAATGAAACTGTTTTTAGAAAATTTCGAATTTTGTTGTCATATTAGTGGGTGATGTGATCCATTATCGAAAACACGCTCTAAAGGTAAACATCAATACATAAATTTGTTACGAAATCCTGTACGAAATATTTTTCAACTCCTTTTTCGAGTGTTTTTTTAGATGAAACTTTTTTACTTTTTTTGGAGAGATTACTCTAAAATTATAATTTCTTTTGAGCGTTGAATTTGCTTTGTAAACAACAGTGCCGTATATTCTCTTTGTAATTTGACTCGTCTCAAGCTAGAAGGAAGAATTTTTTACTTCGTGAAGTTTTAAAACATTCTTTCTCGTACTTATTACAGCTTGGAAATGGAAACTTCAATGAACATCAAAAAGCATTTTTAAGTCAAGCGAATTCTTTCTTTCCTTAAAATATCCTTAAATTTAAATTACTGTGTTTATCGTCAAACACAAACTATTTTTTAAAATGTGAATTCTTATTTTACAGAAATATTGAAATAAATTCTTTACTCCTAATTTTTTATGATCACAGAATGATCTAGCAAATGATCAAAGAAATCAGATATCCTGGCTTCAAATTGAAAATAATTTGCTCCAGAATGATTCACTGACAAATAAAGTTAGGGATAAATGATTTTTTAATTAATACTTGAGTGAGGAAGATACATGATACATCAAGAGCTCAAGAATTCGTGAAATTCGGGTAAATGTGATGTTTGGTTGCCATTAATAAACGACGTACAGCTGGAAGATAGCTCGTTTTATCTACATGTATTCTGTTTTTGGGTCTGGCGAATTCCGATGGTGGTTGATGGGCAAACGAAGGACAGAGCTCAGAGGAAAAGATCGTTAATCTTCATTAATCGTAATAAAAGCGAAAGAGGAGAATAAAATATATTACGCAGGAGGGGACTGGCAAAAAAACGATATTTGCGGTAACAAAAATTGCTCTTGCATGTAAAATCTTTCATGTCTCATATTATTGTACTCTCGGGCCATTAACGCGTAGCGAGAGAGAAAAGGGGAAAGAGAAAACTGCGCGATCGTTAAAAAAAATTGTAATTGTCCGGTTAATTAGTCCCATTTAATAAGTCGTCGCGTGTGCACTTGGAAACGTGGCGGCTTTTGCCATTCGTAGAGCCCATAACCTCGAACTATGTCGAGTAAATACTGCACGAAATTACGACTCTGAGCTATCAACTATAAAATTTTATAATTTTTGTTTATTTTTTTAAATTTATTGTTCATAATATTTTAATGTCATGAGTCATGATATAATACAGAATATTCATTTCGAGTATTTTTTTGAGGATTTTAACATAAAAAATTCGCAATATTTTATTAGGTAAATAATTTTCAAAATTAATGGAAAATAAATTAAAAGTATCGAATTTTTTAATGTTTTTCATCGTTCACAAATGCATGCAGAATTTTAAAAGGACATAAAAAAAAGCTTTTTGCTCTCTTTTCATTTATTTTCGAAGCGTTTTCAATGAAAGGGTTCTTCGAAGAGATCCAAATAAATTTATAGCCCGGGTACATAGTAAATACGATGTATAAAATATAGTTCGACGACTCTCCTTCTTGGACATCTTGAAAAGGCGCTTTCGGCACAATCGAGGCGTAAAACCAGTGACTGAAAACTCAAACTCTTGTAAAATGGCAACGAGAGTGAGAAAGACTAACGAGATTGAAAGATGGAGCGAGAAAAAAGTTGAGGAAACTTTCAACTCAGTTCAAACTTATTTTTTCCACCCCAACTTGGATTTCGAATTCTCATATTTCGTTATTACGTTTTTTAATTCAAATATTTATATTTTTTTTGCAAAGCATAAATCATACAAACCATTTTTTATGCAATCATAATTATATAATTATAAAATTAATTTTATTTTTGCTAGTTTTTCTTTATTTAAATTTTTTAATTTAAACACATACAAAATATAGATAAATAATATTTAAAAAAATAAATAATTCGTGTCTTATGAAAAGAAATAAATAGCCAGTGAATTTTTTTTGCGAAAAATGATGGAAAATTGTATTCGGAATGAAAAAAAAGGTGTGTGTTTGGAGGTCGGAGATTCTTGATTCCGTTTTTTTGTCGATACGTTGAAAAAGCTTTCTATTTTTTCTCGCAGTTCCCCTCGCAAATAAACGAATCCAGGAATTCGAGAGATGAGAAGTTCGTCCTAGCTCGCAGCGAGGATAAATCTCAAGGGTCTCCCTTGTGATCGCCCAGCGAGTGCGGGAAAAGGAATGAAAAAGCAGAGAGAAGGTGAAAGAGATTTTTTGTCTTGGGTATTGCGAGGACGGGATCACTGCAGGGAAGAAAATAATTCTACACTGAATTCAACAATACTAAAAATCATTCCCTGGCGTCTAGACGACATAAAAAAAAATCTTATATAAACATCTGACAAAATATTGAATTTCTTGGGAATACGATAAAATTTGAAAATCAATTTTTTTTAATAAAAAAAATTTCAAAAATTTCTGTGAAAAAAATTGAAAAAGCTCAGTTCGAAAAAAAAGTCGGGATGACAAATTCAACGTTAAAACGGTATCAATAAAAGAGATTGATTTATGTGTCAGCGAAGATCGAGCGATGGATTTTGGTTACACAAACCGTGCGTTCGTGATTTGCGTGTGATTCGAAACAGGGAGGAAATGGAGCGAGAAACAGAGAGTTCGCGTCAACGGCATTCGTCGATGATGCCAGAACTCGCGCTATTTTCAGCGATCCTTTCGACTGATTTTTTTTTGTTTCGTCTCGCGATAGAAAATTCTTCGATTTTCTTCATATCCATGCTAGCGCGATTTCGCGATACTTTTCCCTTCTCCTCGATCTCTTTCTCAGTCTCTTTTGTTCTAAGGGGGCTGTGACAGCGCTGACGGAAAATGGAATGTAACGGGCTCCCCCGAGATCACCATGAAAGAGGAAACAAGAATACGCGAGAAAGGCGGTCGCATGAGGCCGAGACAAGAAATAAACGTAGACACGCTTGACGTAACGTTTGGTGAACCGCGACGGAAAAACAAATCGATCCTCTCGATAAGAATCGTTTTTTTCTTTCTTACACGGTATAGAAAAAGAGAAGGATATGAAGAAAGAAGGAAGCGGAAAACAGAGGGGACGTGAAATAAAAAGGAAGTAAAAGGCGTTTTTCCTTTTCACTTCGACGTGTGTTCTTTTTTTCCCCATTTTTTGCGTTTTCTCACCTCGAATATAAGACCTTTGACGTCTGATAAAAACAGATTGGCACGATGACACAGAGGAATCGTTTTGGATTCGTACGGATAGAGATATCATTATTTTTTTCTTATCGCTCGGGCTCAGTGACAGAGCTTGTCAAATTCGTTTCTGTCTGTAAGTTTATACTCACTGAAAATGTTCGATATTCTGTTATTAATTATTTCAGTTAACTGGATGATAATCGCTTCGTTGCTTATTCATTGGATTCATTTATCGCGATCATTTGATGATTTCTATTAGTAATGACAGTTGAAGTACGTTCGAATGTTAAAAAACAAGATAAAAATATTGTGCACTCAAAAAAATGTGGCGATTTCCAATGAAATATTAGTTGGTTCAATCAATATTCCATTGGATCTATTAAATATGGACGAATCAACTAAATATTTCATTGGAAATGGCCATCTTTTTTTCCAGTGTGTAAAAATAATTGATATTAATAAATGTAGAGAAAATTGTTTTCTGTATTAGTAAATTAGATTCATCATTATTTTAATTAGTGAACAATTTTTTTGTTAATCGGAAAAAATAATCTGTGTATTCGATATCCACAATTTGTTATGAATCGATTAATTTCGGTCCCTTGCGTGACGAATTAATAGCTGGTAATATTCCTAATTTAGTATCCTCCGGTATCGAAGTTTATTTTTATCCCGCCGAAGGGGATGAGAAGCGATACGATGAGAAAAGATAGTGAAAGGAATTCTTCTCAAATAATATAACAATGGAATATTTTTCGTTATAATAAAGAGGTACACATTTGTCATTATTCTGATCTCGTGAAAAATTATCTTGGAAATCACAAAAATAATATTTTGTCTCAATATCCACAATTTTCGATAAATTTCGTTTTCTCGCGTGACAAATTATAATTTGGTAACTTTTCTAATTCAGTATCCTCTACGTATCGAAGAATCTTCTTGTTAGCGAACAAGATGAAAAGTGGCACGAAAAGAAAGTGAAAGGGCAAAATAATGTATCAATAAAATATTTTTTTGACATTAAAAGAGCAGATATTTATCATGATTTCAATTTACTGAAGAATTATTTTGTGAATTACAAAAATAAGCTTTTTACTCAATAGTAACGATTTTTGTATAAGTCGAATCTTACGTTTTATTATCAAGGTTACATGATTTTTGATCCTTGGACAAAATATTCGCGCCAAAATATCCGCGAATAAAATATTTGAGGATATTGTACAGTTATACAGTAAACAGATACAGTTCGGCTTTTCGCATCTATCGAGGTAAATTGGTAGCGGGGGGTACGAGAAACAGCACTCTTAACTCCTAGGAGTTAAAAGTACGTATATAGCCCGCACATGCGCGTGAGGCGATGCGCAGAAAATACAAATAGTACATTGTGTACCGCGGAGACTCGTCTTCGCCTCGTATTGTAAACATCGCGCGCGGAGATATAATTCGTCCTTGCTTGTCTCCGCGGTACACACGATAGTTTGTATATACCAAGAGCGCATTTTCCTCGACGACAATGTCGTCCCCAAAAGACGGTCGAATAAGTGAGGAAAACGCAATCGCGGTATATAAAAGCAATTTATTTCTAATCAAAAACATGCAAACTTCACGTCCAAATTTTTCATTTAATGTAGGTTCATGACAGTGCCCCCCCCCCCCCTACCGGGGCTTTGCCCCTGAACCCTGAACATCACGCCCGAACACCACCAGAAGCTTGATATTAGCAATATTTTATCAATTTTCGTAATTTCTCAGCGTAATTTGGTAATAATACCTACACAGGTAATATTACCATTAGTAATTTGGTAATAATACCTACACAGGTAATATTACCATTAGTAATTTGGTAATAATACCTACACAGGTAATATTACCAAATTTAGTATTATGGGAGTATCGAAATGTTTTATTAACGTCGAAGGCGATGAGAAGTGATACGCAGTGAAAATACAGTGGAAGAGCTTTTTCCCGAATAATATAACAATGGATATCGTCAAGGGTTTTTTTTCTCTCCATTGCTCTTTCGTTATTTCTGTGTCCTTCTCTCTTTTTCTGTCGTCTTTCGATGCACGCTACAAAGTTACATACTACTCTCAGCTCCGAAGTTACTATATTCTATGACAGGTAAGTGGGTACTGCCGCCTCGTAGTTTCCATTTATACGGTACTTCAATTCTGAAAGCTCTCATCTTACCCCACTCACTCTCGCTTCGACAAAATCTCTCCATCTCCACCTCTCTTTATCATTTTTCTTGCAGTTTTTTTTTGCACTTTTCTCTCTCTCTCTCTCTCTCGCGGTCTCTACATTTTTCTAGTTCTGTCGCACTCGCTCTCAAGAAAACGTGAAAGAAACTTTTCTTTTCCATGTCTCCGCGCTTATATACTGAAATATTCCTCGACTCGCCTTGAACCACTTTTAATTACAGGAACTTTGAATTTTTTCCTCGATTTTCAGTAATTTCGTCGAGTTTTTTTCGACGGGAAATAAGTGCGAGGAGTTAAGATGAGAGAGAGAGAGAGAGAGAGAGAGAGAGAGAGAAAAAGTGAGGGGTCGTTGAACGGTTGTTCACCTCTCTCCTTTCCACGCTCACTTTTTTATACTAGTTTTTCCTTTTTTTTACGAATCGCCATGTTTTATCCATTTATCATAGATCGGGAAAGAGTCCCTTTCCTCCTTTTACCTGCAAGTTTCCGCAAACGTGAGCGCTTCGAGGGAAAGAGAGAGAGAGAGAGGGGGAGAGGTAAAGAAAGAAAAAGAAAGAGAAAAAGGTTCGAATTGACAGATAGTGAAAAAAAATGGTCGGATGAAGGGGAAAATATCGTCTGAACTCGGTACAGCGTTGGAATGTGATTTGCATTCTTTCAGTACATTCGATAAGACACGTTTCACAGGTTCTGATTGGTGTCCCGCAAACCCTCATCCCTCACTTTTTCCAGCCTTTTCCCTTTCACCGTGAGCTTTTACCGTCTCGGGCTCGATGATCGATCGAGCACTCGACCCAGGTTTCACAAAACACTATGGACGGTCAAATTTATTAAACTATACACATAGATCATTTTTTCGGACGAAATTAAATGATAAAAATTAGAAACCTTCCTATTAATGACGTAAATTATTTACTAGATCTGTTAGTGTTTTTCTTTCATTCTAAAAAAATAATTGAAATCCCGATATTAAAAAGGAAATTAGCATTATTGCAAATTTTACGAGTATTCTGAAGTAATAATAATAAATAAAAAGAGATCATTTCAATTTTACAGGGAATTATCTTTTTGTATTATCTCCTTCCAGATCGTGTATCTTCATTTGGGTAAATTTGTACTGCAAACATTAGCGGGGAAGAAGCTTTTGTGAATGGGAAAAGGTACGAGCCGGAAATAGCAATTCAGACGTAAAAAGAGTTGGCCTCCGTGAGAAGAGCGTGAAAAGAAAGCTCAAAGGCGAGAGAGCTCACAGATAAAAATTCTTATCACCCTTTCCGCCTCTCTGTTGATTCTCCGCAAATTCTGCCTCGCTTCTCGAGGACTAAACGAGGTACCAGATGTTTTAATACGCTCCGCAGGATATATTTAATTCCTATAAATTGTCATGGAACAAAAAGCTGGACGAGAGAGAGCCCAGGTCGAGCAGGAACCAATTCGGTGATGCTGGGATAAAGAAAATGAGAGGAAAAGAAAAAAAAGCAGCGGAGAGATCTTTCCGGAGATTGTAAAAAGCTGGTTAACGAGAAAATGTATCCTCGCTACATTTTCATTCCTTTTCGCTCTCGTTTCGTTCCCGTTTAGCATTTTCTTTTTTTTCGTCTGCTTGTTTTTTTCGTCCCTCGTTGTCTGACTGTAATGCTGAGCCATACTCGCGTTATCAAGAACACCACATTTTTCGCTCACGTTTTTCGTACTTTCGAATTTTTCGGATGATCCAAAAAAACATCGCATTTTTTTCAATAATACTTTTCTCCTCCAACGATTTTTTTTTCAAAAAGTTAAATCGTAATGAAACATTGAAAATAATAGACGTATCGGAGAAGGCAAAAAGGGAAAGAGGATCGTTTTCTCGTTGGATGGGCGAGAAATTTCGACACTGAGGGATGAAATATCGAGGCGCACGCACATATTTATTCGCAGCACATGCGGATAGGAACGCAAAATGCAGGGATTTCGCGCTGAACGGTGATAAATGTGACACCGGGTGAATGATGAGCGTCGACAAACGAGAGTGACCCCGAGAGGCTAGAATCTGGAACATGCGAGGACTAGCGATCGGGAGATTGGAGAACTCCACCCCCGGAGCAATGCACCTTTTATCCGGAACACGTGGACGTAGCTGTCCAAGAATTTCTGCGAATCGAATCGTTACTTGTAATCGGATTTGAGGTCATCGGTACAAACCTGATCCCATACATTCAATTCAATCCGGTGGTACGGAGTAGAGAGCTTTTGAATAGCCTTCAAAGGGCTAATCACCGAACTGCAACACGGATTTCTCAGAAATATCTTGAATTTCGAAATCTGGCCACGAACCAGAATATTGTATACACGTTTCAATGATTTAAATAGTTTTCCAAGATTTCAATAACTCTAGCATTTCATGAGAATAGAAATCATCACAAATACAAATTGCTTAAAGGTGACCAAGTATGAAAGAACTGCTTCATGGCATGTGATCTATTTATTGAACGGATGTTCCAGCAGTACGGATTTTCCAGAAACCTACTGTCAAACATTGACGAAAAATCCGGGAAAACATTGATGGTTCAATGATTTATAGCATCCTCCGAAATCCACTGTCTTTCAAGCGATTAACATAGATGAGCCATTCAAATAACAAATGTCTTCAAAGGACCGCTTGATGTATAATGGCAACAGAAAACTTTGTGCACTTGTTGAATTGGTCTCTTTAGTTTCGAATTGTCAGACCAGAACTTATCATACACGGTATCTTGTCCGTGTACCTTTGTCCTGGACACAAGTGTTCGCTCATCTATTCAAGCAGTAAGTGTAAGCATAACTCTGGATTTCAGTAAAGGAATTTGAGGTTGGACGAGAATAATAGTAATGCTTTTTGGATACACCTGTTAGATAAGATGTTGAATAAACATCCAAAAATGTTGATTTATTGAACTGTAATATCAAACCGTAAAATGAAATCGACCAATAGAAGAATGACAAATGGAATTAAGTGGATGTAAACTGGACAGTTCTTGTATTGACGCAAAGTGAGCACAAGCCTCGAAACCAGTTCTACTTAAACTAGAAGTCTTTGTGTCTTATCCAATGTTATAACATCCCTCTCGGCTTTGTCTCTTCAACTTAAACGTATGGGAGACCAAGGCTGGCTTGTTGTTGTCTACTTTGCCCCGGTAGGAAACGAGCTCGATCCACCCTATATTGCTGTGGAATTAGTCGCTGCTTGGCACATGCCGCAGCTTAATCTTGTACCCGTCTTGGAGCCCCGAGAAACTGTTCTAGACACGCGCAAGCTTGTGCCCTTAACGAGTGTACTATGTCATAGTTTTTTAAAATACTGGATTCCAGAATACAACTTGCATGGTTAAACAAGCTTTTCGGACATTCCACACCTTGACATCTTCATTCAAACTCATCTTACATCCTAGACTTTTATTTCTTCATGCGATAAGATGCCGAAAAAGCAATGATCGCTATTCATCACAAATTTGTTAAGTAGCTCTAAATAGCCATTCCGTAGCTTTCCAGTTAGCATGGCATACTGATCAATGACATAAATGATGAAGATTTGTTCTTATTGATCAAAAATAATTGCACAACACTTACAGTCAGAGCAATTCGATAATTGGAAATGTAATATCTAGGTCAAATGGGTATAACCATTGAGGAGTTCAGATCATGATCACAGAACGCATTCGATGACACGTCTTTCATTGTACAGAGACGTTCCGGATATATAATATTCATGCAATATAAAGGGACATTAATGGAAACGGCACCAGATACAAACGATCGTTCGTAACCGTTGCACAGGATATGGAGATCGACAGATCAACAATTTCCACATGATGACATGTATTATGGGAACTGTGGGAAGCCGCTGTTCGTCCTGGTGTACACAGATAAAGGGCGTTCCTCAGAGGCCAGATAATGGGTAATATAGTATGTTCTGCCATCCATATGCATAATCCGAAGCTTATATTATTCGCGTGCATGTAACGTTATTATAATGCAAGTGTACCCAGAATCTCCAGTTTGGTGACTCCAGAGAGGAGAAGACAACGTCTGCGCTTGAAAGCAACTTAGACTTGAGAAATGACCTGCATGCGATCTGAGTACCAGATATATGAATTCTGACATTAAAGTTTCATATAAAATAACGTAACGTGGTGATTTACAATTAGGAAAAGTTAGTTTAATTTGAACATGCTCAATGAATCAATGCAAATTTTATACGTACGTTATCTTATACCTAAAATTTGTGATAAAGATATTTTGATGAGATATGCCATTAGATATACATATGGATGTTTAATTAACAAGCAGGATGAGATCAATTCTGCAAAATTGCAAATGTAAAATGTGTTGGTGAGGTACTTCAGAAGTTTCAATGTGTTCCACAAGTATCAGATCTTTAGATATCAACAAAGAAGTTGAATCCAAGATGAATTTTATATGCCATCAGGAAATTGAATTGGAACAAATGAACTTTCTGCAGAGTTTGGTTGCAACCGAATACTATAATTTTTCCTGTATGTATAGAAATCAATTCCAATATTCGATCTATGGAAAAAGCAGTGAAATCATCAAAAGATGTATTCTGAACGCATGCTCAGATAATTTTAGGAGGAATGCCATACATATACAAAAGTGCAATAGGAAGATTCAATGCCAGAACTTTACATGTGATCCGATTATGGGGTTCCAAAGTTTCTGACAGTATTACATCTAAATTGCCTTTTAATGATAAGTGGACCAAATTTAAATAAATGAATGTTGCTTGAAATCGATTAATGTGTCACAAGCAAATTGACTTCCAATCATGAATGGATCAAATTTAAATGAACGAATGTTGTTGAAAATCGATCGGTGTCTTTAGGAGGTATCGTCATAATTATGAAAATGAGCTTCAGCAATGGAATTATTATGGCTGTAAAGAATGTAATGTTAGTTCCTCGATAGCGAAATTTGATGTGGCATTGCCGACTGAACAAGTGAGAATGAACTTGTTTAAAGTTGCATAAAAGCTGGAAAAAGCTATAGAGTCTTTTGAGAAATGGTTACCATACTTTCGTAAAGTGAAGAAAAAATGTACTTAGATTGAACTTTTCGGCAATCTGAAAAAATTCACGGATTTCTTGAACTATAAGGATTGAGATTCTTACATATAAAATGACAGTTACCGAAGTTCTGAGAGAATTATTCACTCATTGGAGTACCATTTCGTTGACATTTCACGTGACTCCATACTAATTGATACAAGAAAGTGAATCAAATTAACACTATAAAACATTTTTTTGTTCATTTTGTGTCGTATGGAAATGTTTAAAATGAAAAAATAATTTTTCAAAATTGAGAAGATTTATCAAATATGGGAATATGTTCAATTCAGTTCCATTTGAAAACGCGAAAAAACTGATTTGACTAGCATGAAGCGACAGAACCTCCTTAATACCAATACTCTTAATATTACACCTGCACCTTATACGTAATTCATAAGTACGCGTCGGTCATAACCTTCGTAAGATGAAGCGAAGTTATCGAGAGATGCATTCCAAAGCCATCCCCGCATAATTTGTAAAGAAAAAAACATATGTAAAAGTGCGACGGGGTGGTCGTACTCGGCGCGTAGAAGTCGTATGCTCCTGGACGCTTGCGTAACGGCTCGAAGCGCCGGTTGCTCGGGGCAACCGGATGGGGATGAATCTCGGGACGCCCGGCGTCGCTTATCCAGTCGCGCGGGTGGGGCTGTTGGTCTCTCAGTGCGCCCGTTGACACCGTACTGACCACGTACAACGAGAGAAGTCTCGATTCTCCCCCCTTGGCTCCCCCCTGTCTTTTTCTCTCTCGCGATTTCTCTTCCAAGTTTCTCTCGCCGTCCGGTCTCCTTCTTTCCGCTCTCCTCGCTCGCCGGGACTCCGAATCCTCGCTGCGCCCTGCGATCGTGCGACCACGCGGACGACGTGAAATGTGAACGCCAGTCACGAATCTTCATTCGAGTCGATGCAAATTATTTTTTTTTTTCAAAGAGAAAAAAAATCAGCTGATGAACATTCTTATGAACATTCCTACGGATCTTGTTCCTCGGATATTGTGCGTGTAGTTTACAAACTCTAAAGATCGAAGGGGAGGAAAAAAGTTCAGATTAAATGGGTGGAAAAATGAGTCTGGGAGCATGAACTGGACGTAAATAATGGCTTGAAAAGTGTTGAAGAATTTAATAAAGGCTCGGGCTTGCTTCGCTGACTTGATGGTTAACCGAACCGCTTTCGCACACATTTAACTCTTGAAGGCTGAAAGGAAAGAGGAAAAGCGCTATTGGAATACGAAGAACCGTGTATGTGGGCGCCGCTCTCGTCGTTCTCTCGATTTTTTGCTAGCCGCATTTTTGCGAAGCCCGCAGAGTACGAATCGACGATACGAAGAATAACACGAGCGAGAATGTTTAATTAAACTCGAAGAAAAATAAATGAACCTTCAAGAAAATATTAACGAAAATCATAAAAAAAATAGTAAAAGGAAAATGGAGAAATAAAAATAAAATTTGAAAGATCATCCTGAACATAAATCGACTGGAATTTCTGAAAAGAAAATCAAATCTGCGAGAGATTAAACAATTTTATTGCCGAGATAAAATCGTTTTGGATTTAGTGGTTATCAGTGTTTCTGGATATCAAAAGAAAAATAAACGCTATTCCCACTTCTGAGGTGAATGAATTCTCGATCCTCGAGCTTGGAGAGCTTAATTCGAAAAGCTCCGGCGAGGAGCAAAGTTCGAGGTGAATTCCCGCCTCCGTGTCTCGGATCGTAAGTAAACCGGAGAAACTATTCTTTGAAATAGAAACTAGAGAATATTCGATGCTGGGTTTGCGATTTAATAAGAAAGTTTGTGAAAATCGTTTTGTTGATTGAAAAATGCAAAAAAAGGAAGAAGCGCGATCAAGACGGACGACCGTGTGTCTCGGTACCCGAGTAATTGAAGCGAAAACTTCAAGTTAAACATAACGAGATTAAAATCTCCACTGTCTCCGTGAATGATGGATTACTCTTTTATTTTACCTTTTATTTCCATTCCTTTTTCTTTTCCCATATTTCTTTTCTTTCTCTTTCCTCCCTCTCCTCCAATTGTTAATCTCGCGTCCGGGCTCGTTGTAAACTTATCAGTCTTCGCCCGTGTTTTCTTGCGTCAACTTTATAGGAAAACTTGCGAATCTTGGCACGAGGGTCGCGTAGGAGGTTTATCGAAGAAATTTATTTCAAATTGTGTATCTTACTCGGATTTTCCTTCTTTTTTTTACTCCTATACATGAAAATGCTTTTTGCTGTGTGAAAAAATGTTTCTGCTTTTGTTTCACATTTCCATTATCACTAATTTAATTTTCGAGAAAGTTTATTTGAAATTGTGTATATTGCTAAAATTATTTTCTTATTTACATTTTGTACGAAAGCTCTTTAGAGAATTAGAAAGTTCATGATTCTTTTGTTTATGTGATATTTCATAATTTCATCGCAAGCACAATTACAGAATTATGAAACAATGTAATGAATGTGCAAAGCGCGTGTTAATTTGGTATTTTTAATTATTTATGTTCTTCAAATTCATCAAATTCAATTTTTTGAAAATTATGTAATTATCTATGATGAACATATGTTCATAAAAATTGTCAAATCCAATAATAAAAAAATAGAATTTTATTACCTTCAAATATTTAAATAATTATTTAAATATTTAGGATGAACATATTTTCATAAAAATTGTCAAATCGAGTCATAAAAATTGAATAAAAACAAAAAACATCAGTAAATGTGCAAATCGTGTTTACTTCGTAGTTTTTATTGTTTATATTCCTGAAATTCCGTACATTCCAATTTTTTTTTAAAAATACGTAACTATCCACGATAAATATACGTACACATAAATTACAAAATCGAACAGTGAGCTCGTCAACAACTTCTTCGCTGAAGTTTCCAAGTTCCGCGTCACAAGTAAATGACTGCATTTTAATTCTGAAGTCAACTCGCGTGAATAAATTCAACAGTGTCGCTCACGTGAAAAAAAGTAAAATTTTGTTCTTAAGTATTCTGAGACACGTAGCTTGTGAGAGAGAGAAAAAAAGAATAACGAAGGAAAAAAACTGCAGAAAATAGACAAAAAACGAAGGATAGAAAATTTTCAGTTTCTCTTCACTAAATTTACTGTATATCCTTAACTTTTCACGTCGTCCCGACGTCTAGACGTCCCGAGGGAGGCGAATAGTCGAGTTTAAGGAGCTTTCGGAGGTTGTTGTGTCCTCGGCCTCGTCGTATCCATGCAAGTAATTTATGCGGGTGTTCTCCGCAAGCTCCTTCCCTCAGCCTGGCGCTTTTTCTTCTCGCTCGGCAAGAAAATTTTCGAGACACGTAGGAAAGGATGGAAAATGAAAAAAGAAGAAGGATGGAATGAGAAAACAAGAAAAAAACTGGAGAGAGAGAGAGAGAAAAAGCGAGGGAGAGAGACGAAGTGAATGAGACGAAAGCTCACAAAGTAACACGTTACTGAGAGTAAAATTCTCCGGGCGTGGCTTTTCCTGGTGTCACAGGACACAAAGAAAGTAGCGGAGCATGCCGCAGCGAGCTTTCGGACGAGCCGGCCGAGAAACGGCAAGAAGGGTGAAAAATAAAGAAATGAGGGAAAGAGTGAAAAAAAATAGAGAAATGAGGAAGAGTGAAAAAATAAAGGAAAGAACGAAAAGAATGAAAAAAAAGAACGAGAAGAACGAGATAGCAAACATGTTCTCTCTGTGAGGAAAAGTTTCCTCGCTGGTTTGACCCAAACTGCAAAGGGACAGCACTCTTTTCCCTCTGCAGCAAAAAGGCACAGAAGCTGAGTTCTCGAGAGAAAAAAAAGAACGTTGGACGAGAAAATGAGCTTTTTTCGTCTTCAGCCAGTGAATCCTTTATCGATAAAAAAGTCGTTGCTCTAGTTAAATGGTTTTCATTCGTCTTTATTGATTTTACACTGAATGTATTGGTTATTCAACTTTATTTCCAATCAATTAAATGGCTTCACGTTCAAATCGTCTTAAAATCATAAAAAAAGGAAGTAATAGGTCATTTGAGCTTTACAGAAGTTAAAACCGAGTTGACTCTATGATAATTAGCTATCATGGTTATGATATGGGAAAATTTCAAAGTACGTTAAAGATTCTGCAAAAAATATAATAAAGACAAGTCCATTTATTAATCTATTACGTTTGGAATATAGTTACAAAATAGTAACTCAAACATTATTAGGAATAATAATAAAATTAATATTTGCATAATAAATTGTTGGATAAACAAATATGTAACAGGTCAGTTTGGAACTTAAAATAAACATTTTGAAGCATGGATTAATATTTAGATAAAAATTGTGAATAAAACTTCAAACTTTTACTCAAACTTCCACTGTAAAAAATTTATTCAACGAATTCAACCAATGTAAATAAAAATATTGGAATATAGTTACAAAATAATAATTCAAACATTATTTGGAATGATAATAATCAATATTCATAACAAATTTTTGGATAAACAAACATGTAACAGATCAGTTTGAAACTTGAAACAAACATTTTAAATCATGGATCAATATTTAGATAAAAATTGTGAATACAACTCAAAACTTTTCCTGAAATGTTCACTGTAAAAAATTGATTCAACGAATTCAACCAATGTAAATAAAAATATTTACAAAAATCTATATTGTTCAAGTTTTCAAATTTATTAATCAGTTTACATTAAATGTATCTTCTGAATTGTCAGTTTGTACATAAGTGCATCAGAAATTTGTAAACACGGTGAAATCTTCCATAAATAGTTATATAGTAGAAGCGATTCGTTTAGCATGGGTTTATTCGTTCTAATTCGGGCTAGCATGCGATTTGCATCGAGTATTGGATGAAAATACACACGAGTGGGTCTTGAGAGAAAATATTCATGTATATCCGGAGCAGGAAAATATGAGAGCCCGTCACAATATTCGAATAACCGCAAAATTATAGGTACGATTATGCTATCAGCTTAATACGAGCAATGATAAATTTTCAAAAGCTATTATCCGAGCTCGGCAAGAGCTGGAGAAGTCGAACATGTTGATGGGAGCACGGAACACGTATCGAGAGAGAGACCATTAGTGGTGCGCATCATTTCAAATCGACTAATGCGACTCTGATGATACGAGATAAGCCCATCTAATGACCCTCCAATTACGAATATTTTCAACCTTTTTCCTTCATTCGACTCATCTGTTCCTTTTACCGTTAACCCAATCAGCCAATCGCAGATTTCTTTGCACTATTAAGCTGGGAGTGTGATAATTTTCCAGTTTTGATGTAGTTTGATTTTGTTGTATGAAACATGATTTCTCATAGACAGTGATTGTGGATTTACTAATGATTTGTTAATGATTTGGTATAATTTGTTAATAATTCGGTATGATTTGTTAATCATTTGATATGACTTGTTAATGATTTTTATTTATTTCAAATCGGAAAAACGTGTCAGTCTTTAGTACACACTAATTTCTCAAATCTGAAATGTACTATATGTTCACTAATACTACTCTTTTAAAATGTAATGCCATTTTTGGACACAAGATATAATAAAATCAGTATCTATCGATTCAAAAATTTCATAGCAATTTCTAGTGCTGGTAATATTATTGTTATGCTCTAATCGATTCTGAAAATGATAACTAACCGAATCAGACAATCACAATTTTCTTTTTGTACTCTTTAGCTGGGAGTGTATTAATTTTCCAGCTCTGGTGTACTTTCGACTTTTTGAATGAAAAATGATTCCTCATGAACAGTGACTGTGTGCCAATCATGGATTCTTTTTTATTTCATTTTTATTATTCGGTATTCGAAAATTTCACAACAATTTCCAATAATTGTAATTGAAGTTATGCTTCAATCGATTCTGAAAATGGTAATTAAACTAATCAATCAGCGACAGGTTTTTATTACTCTTTAGCTCAAAATGTGACAACTTTCCAGCACTCATGTGGCTTTATCGTTTTTAATGTTAGACTTTTTGTGATTCTTATTATTTGGCGTTCCAAAAATTTCACAGAACAATTTCCAATAATGGTAATTGTTCTACATGAATTGATTCTGAAAATGGTAATTGGATGTCACCACAATGATGGGTACTCGTGGTTCGGTTTGAAAAATTATAAAAAAAGGTTAAAAGACCGTAATGCAATGAATTTTTTTTAAGTAAAAAATTTTTATCGACTGCTTAATAATGATAGATAAATCAAACGATTAAGAAACCTATTCTGATGTGGAGGAAGAAAAAATAAAAAAATAGAACGAAACGTGAAAATGATTTTTGTCCAGTCTCTGAAAACAGAGATCGAGAAATCGAGTGGCCATGAGCTGGACCAAAGTTTACGTGAGCGGGCTCAAATTCGTTATAAAGATGTGACAGAATGATTTCGAATCCACGGAATTGGTGCAGAAAGGACATGTGGACTTTAGAGACAGAGTAAGACTCAAACGCGGATTTTCCCTCTCTCTTCCTCCGGGCATCGACAAATATTGACCGTGGACCACTGCATTGAGGATCGATTGAATTAACAATTCCATTAAGGTCTCTGGTGTTCGTGAAAATTCGCCATGTGGAACTTTCTGCCTCTTGGCATGTTGAGAGAACGGGAGAAAGAGGAGGCCAGTTACTTTCCCATACATCCTGCTATTACTTTGCTATTGGCCCAATTGTGGCTTCGAACTGGCCAGATCTTTCTACGTGCAGCACTTTAACCTCCATCGGACTAAAAACCCTGGAAAATTCGATTAACTTCAATCGATTTTCGTTTAACGGAGCGACCTACGGAATACCGAAAAGTAAACAGAATCACGAATTGACAACTACGTATAATTTTTAATTTCTTTTTAACAAGAATCTTCTTAACGTTGTTCTAAATTTACATATTTGTTAATTTCTTCAATCTTTAGAATTAATAAACATAAAAAATTATTGTTTAGTATTAATTATTATTATTTATATTAAATTACTATTATTATTTTTAGTATCCTTCAATTTTTAGTAAATAGAATAAAATTACTTTTAAAAAAATTACTCAAATAAAAAAACTAAAAACCACAACAATTTAGCAGAGTACTTATAATTGGATTTTTCGTATTCTCTATTGTTCCATTTATGTTATTGATATAAATCGAACACTTTAAAAAATCGAATTTCTTACTTGAAAAATCAGAAATAAATTTTGGAAAATTTGATTTTCGTGATCTAACAATAAAATTAAAAATTAAAATTTGGAACAAAATTAAAAAATTTCGAAATAACGGACTCAAACGTTAATAAAAACTTGTGATAAAATTTTTTTCAATGACCCCCGCATTAGTCTCTTCACTTGCCAAGTGGACACTCTGGTAAATAGTTATTATTTTTTTCGTAACTGGCACGTGATGTTCGTTTCGATCACGTCGATAATCGAGTATTCGGGATGGCGAATCGTGGAACAAATAAAGCGGCGTTAATCCACATTTTCGTTGCTGATAATGCGACGAAACGAAGCCGGCTGTTGAAGTCTTTTTAGAGAGCTTTGCCGCATCATGCGCACCTCTTGTTTACTCACGGAGCGCGTGTGAGACTCGAGCATACGCCGGAACCGGCGAAGTTGCAATCTCGCGTTATTCACCGATGGAATTCAAACACGAGCGTACCACGCTCATTCCAATGCGCAAAACCGCACGGCTCATTGCCTCCGACCACATTTGAAATTCACTTATCCACCCCGTATTCCCTCCTGTTTTCCGTCAAAAGTGACGGATTTTAACGCCTCGGAATACGCGCTTTCACCTCCATCCATAAGTATTCAACTTCGAAATGTATTTTTTGTTTTTATTTTTTGCAATTTTTATTTCTGTTTTAAGAAATTTATTTTGATGTTTTTTTTAATTTTTGTATTAATACTTTCGAAGAAGAGATTATATTTGCTTACTTTTTGATAAGAAAATTTTAATAGAACTATTTTCTTTTTAAGGAGGTATCGTCGTAATTATCAAAATGAACTTTAGCAATGGAATTTTTCTGGCAGTAAGGAATGTAATGTCAGTTTCTCTATAGCGAAATTTGATGTGGCATTGCCGACTGAACAAGTGAGAATGAATTTGTCTAAAATTGCATAAAAGCTAGAAAAAGCTAGAGTCTTTTGAGAAATGGTTACCATACTTTCGTAAAGTGAAGAAAAAATGTATTTAGATTGAACTTTTCGGCAATTTCAAAAAATTCACTGATTCCTTGGACTATGAGGATTGAGATTCTTCCATAAAAAATGACAGTTACCGAAGTTCTGAGAGAATTATTCACTCATAAAAGTACCATTTCGTTGACGTTTCACGTGACTCTATACTAATTGATACAAGAAACTGAATCAAATTAACACTATAAAATAATTTTTTTTCTTTATTTTGTGTAATATGGAAATGTTTGAAATGAAAAAATCATTTTTTAAATTGAGAAGATTTGTCAAATATGGGAATATAGTCAATTCACTTCCATTTGAAAAAGCGAAAAAACTGATTTGACTAGTATGAAGCGACAGAAACTCCTTAATGTCAAAATACGTAAATTTTGTACAGCGTCTTATGGTGCGATGATAGATACACTCGTTTAATCGAAGGTTAAATATATTTCTTGATTAGAAAAGTCTGAAATTTTTCAATTATCTTTTTAACTAAACATCAAAGATTCCATTAGAATCTCAAAAAATGCATGTTATCGAAATTTTTTTTATAAAAACGCGATTCAATACGAAAAACGTGAAAATCTTTCGCAACTATCGACACCATGAATGAAATCAGCTGGTGACGAAGTTAATTGACCAACTTCATCTTAAATATTATTCTCCTAATAATTTTTTGACACCAAAATTTTCTATCAAATTTTCTTGTGATCCAAAAATTATAAAATTACTTTATCTAAAATTTTCTACACGGACTGTCATTGACTGAGTGAATACTTAATCAACCACCTTAAGGGAATGATAAATTTCGGCGAAAAAAAAATTGGACGTTTTCCTTTTTCTTCATCAGAGAGTTTCAGAGAAAAAAATGTGAATATATTTGGCTTTGTCCCTCACGCACTCATAGGGCTTAAACACCACCTAAAATCACGCATTTTCGTATAAAAAAATGTCGTTTTTCTCCAAGATTTATATTTCTATCGGTATTATAATCTAGATCCGTCTCTTACCGTCGAAATCGTTGAATGCAAATTGAAATTTCATTAAATCAAATTGGCAGTTTAAGAAGCGGATATTACTTTATAATCGTATCATTTATTTTGGATCCCCTTGCGAGAAGCGTTCATGAATTTAAGAGGTTTCGGAAAGTCAGGGTAGGAAGAACGAGAGAGTGAGAAAATAGGGGAAAGAAGTGAATTGGATATGCGCGTGACGTCAAAAAATATTCGAAGCTCCGAGAAAGTTTGTCATCGACAATAGCGTCGTCGCTTCGTGACTCGCGCATGATCGCGTGTATTAGAAAAGCGTACAAGAGGAATAAAGGGAAAAGACCGGATGCCTCTGTCCCGCTCCCGATTCGACCCCTTCTGCTTTTGACAGGAAATTAAAAGTTTCTCGCGGCAGCGTAACCGTCTCCGCTTTGCCCATACGCCTTTGTGTTTCTATACTGCATCTATTACGCATACAAGGTGGCCCGAAACTCTGCATCAAAAGCAACAACATTAGATTCGTGATGAAATTTTCAGTTGGAAATTATTACGAGACTTTTCGATTCGACGTAGCGGTGACGAGCTGTCAAGTGTCAAAGTAAAAAAAAGGCGAACGCTCGATCGACTAGAGATCTACAATTATTATTAATTAGATCTCAAGCCGAGTAATTTCATAAAATTATGTATAATATACAATATAAAATGATAAAAAACCTAAATAAATTCATTTCAAGTAATAATGTACACATATTAATTGCATTTTTTTTGTAAATGATATTTTGGAAAAAAAAATTGGTATAAAAATATCATTTTGTATGTTAATAGAATATACAAATTGGTATTTTCTGGGCGAATTATGGACAGATATTTTGCAATGATCTTTACTTGTTTTGGTGTAATTCTATGGATATCAAACCCCGATTCAATTGCATTGTTGCTGGACGTCTCAGATGCGTATTGCAGGATGCGTGAAAATCGATTCGTTCGAGAATCAACGCTGGCAAAAATCGTTGGTGTAATCATCCGGAGGCGCACATTTTTCACCTCCACATAATTCACTTTTCACAACACTCATTTTTATCACGTTTCTATTTTTGTATTTTAATCGCTCGAGTTTTTTCAAATTTTATAAAATAAACTAATTGTCCGTTACGATTTTTGTTAATTTTGTCGCTATATCTCGACGCGATCTCGATTTATTTCAATGAATTTTTAATTATTCAAAAATTTTGAAGTTATTTCAAAATATGAAAATCAAATAATAAAAAACGTTGAAACTAAGTACACGTCGAGTTTTTAATACAAGAGAGAAATTTAGAAATGTTATAAAAATTAATAAATTATCACGATCCCGAGGCGAACAATTTTCTCGAACGCGAAAAAAAAAATTCTTACAGAGCGAACCTTTCGCGGTCAATTGACAACCTCGACTGACGTGCCAACGATCGAAAATTTTGAAAAATTGAAAAATAAAACGGAAAAACATTCACATCAACAAACAGAAATGAAGCCACGCTTGAGCGACTCCAAATTCTTGGAAATTTTTGAATAACGGAAAGGATGTGTGCATTATTATTATCATTATTATTACATTATTGAATTATCGTATTGCAGTACTTTTTCCAAGAACTCGGGCGAAATATTCATCAATATTCAACGGCGTTTTCAGTAAAATCAACAGAATAATGTAATATCTTAAATTATGCATAATTTTCAACCTTTGGAAAATTTTTTCAATAATTTTTAAACAAATTTGATTCATTTTCGATATCTGAAAAAAAAATTATATTTTTAATATTGATATTATTCATAATTAATCAAAATTTCATCAATTCACGAGTCGTTTTCAAAAAATTTTAAACCACACAGATTTCTGACAATTTCCAAGACATCCAGCATACGAAATTACGCTCGCATTCAAATTCTAACTGAATTGTGAAATCGCTGGTGTCACAGAATGTCTATTTGGATATACGTCAGCTCCACGTTTATAGTTATCGCGGTGCGGATATCGAGCCTAAATCCTCACCTCGCGAACGTTAAACCATCGCGAGTTTACCCTTCAAGACAACCAAACTTTTCCCTAACGCGATTTACTTTGCTCTTTCTCCGTTTCTCTTGCTGAGAGCTTTTTTTTAAACGTTTCAGAAGAAAAACGCCGAATTAAGTTTGCCTTCGCATTGGCCTCTCCGCGCGCCGAGGTGTGCGTCGAGAGTTACTTTACCGAAGAAAAGTTTTATCTCGAGATATCGACAGCTGTCACCTTTAATAAATCTTCTCCTGAAATCTATGAAGACCAACTTTTTACTTCATAAATAAATGTGGAACAGTGATTTTTTCGGATGTTTTTTTTTCTTTTTTTTTTACTTTTAATTAGTTTTCTTTCAGCAATTTTTCTTTGCTCCTTTCTCGCAAAAAAAAACGCATTCTTCGTCGATCAATCTCAACCTCAACGCTCTCAAATCCGCGGAGTAAACTTAATTCTCGCCAGCTTCAGGATTTGAAACCACGCTGAATCGTGATCTCGCGACCATTCGACAGCACCTCCAGCGCGTTCGTTTTCTCGATCGCTTTTCCGAAGTTTTCCAGATTTTATTGATACGGAGTAGATCTATGGGAAAAAGTAATGGCGCGGAGTGCCTTGGTGTATAGGAATGAAAAAAAAGGATGAAAGGGAAGGAGGATTGTTGCAACCCAGTCGCAGTATTTCTCTCGATAAATGGCTCGTTCGTGCGTTCACGTGTATCGACAAACTTTCGACCGCGAGATTTTTCTACACTTTTCTTTTTGGAGAAAATGAATTGTCCACCTCGTGTTCGTATTTTTTCGATCCTTTTTTTAACACTGTCTTTGTTCCTTATTCTTCTGTTTTCAGGATTTTTTTATTTTTTTGTTTTTTTTTCGTGTTTGTTTTCGAAATAGAGAAATATCCAGGTTCGAGTTCGGGGGAATAAAAAATCGGTTCACGATGTGTTCACCCTATTTTTCGTGACTGTGTGCATGAAGTCGAGTGGTGGTGATATAAAGGTTGCTTAATGGCACGATCGTGCTGCCACAAGATCGACGAAACTTTCTCAAACCACCTGCGAACTCGATTTTATTCTTCCCCGTACGGTTTTTCGTCGAAGGAGGGAACAAAGGCGAACCGCAACAGTGGCTGTCGCGCGAAAAAGAAAAATTGGCGTTAAAATTAATGAGTTCGGGCTTCATCGATATCGCGGCGGGTCGATAGAATTTTAATTATTTTTCGCACACTCGCGCATGATGCAATTTAATTACTCTTTTAAATTGATATTTCATCGACACCCAGCCTCGTTTTGTACATTATTTTTCTTTCTGCCGACGTTTTATTGCGATGTAGGAATTTCAATTCGAAACTTTAAAAAATCGATTTGCGGTTATGAGCTTCAATTTAAAATTTGTTTTCATGAGTCATGACGAATGTATAAAAAAAATATTTATTGCTTTTCACTTGGTGTCCACAAAATTATTTTTAATAATCTCTCTCGTCTTCAGTTGAGCACAGAAAGTTAGAAAAAAAATTGAGCACAGACAAATTATTTTTATTGATAATTTTTCTGTGCTTTTTGTCATTTTTTTTAGTAATACTTTAATTTAGCGGCTTTTCCGGAAATTAGCGATAAAAGTTTTTTTTTGCATAAATCGTCATTTTTGTTATAAATAACAACATTATGAAGGGTGAAGAAGGTTTCGATTCGAAGAAGATTAATTTTGAGTTTTTCATAAACAAAAAATCGATATTCGTGGAAAATTGCCAGAAATGTGGTCATTGCCTCCGAGATGCCGAGACTTTGTATATCTAGACCACGTTTCCGAGCTTTAGGCGTGCAGCTCCTGGTGGTATTCAGGCGTGAAGCTTCCGATGAGGTCCAGGGGCGAAGCCCTAATGGGGGTTGGGGGACCCCCCCGCTGTCATAAACTTACATAAAATGAAAAATTGGAGGGGTGAATGTTCGGCAGAGTGAGAGGGAATCATTTTCAATCGAATATCCTCCTCGCTTTTTGTTATTTTCAATTGTGGATATCTTTACACGGGGGGGGGGGGATGACCGCCGCGATTTCTCTTCGGCATTGCATTCAGGAGGTCAAAAACTATATAATTTTCCCCACCTCCCGCCCCCCTCCGGGAGTTAAAAACCAAATCACGATATACAGTACGCCCTCTCAATAAGCCCGCCAAAGCCCCCAAGGGAAAGAGTTTTTCCAAGAATTCGACTACCCCCACCAGGCGCGTTCACTGACTCGCTCTGTCTCTCTCAATCTTTTCGATTTCCAATCCTCGCATTAAGCCCGGCCGCTCGAGAGAATGTTATTATGCTTGTTTGGTCAATGTTTACATTGTTGTCGACTACCCGAAGTCATAATATATGCAGTTTAGACTGCGCAGACTGAGCGGGCTTAATGAGAGGTACGTCTGCGAAACCACTCGAGCTTCAATTCTGAGTCAGAGTGGGGAACGCTCGAGCTCGAGAAAGCGGGAAACTGGGCTTATTGCAGGCGGGCTTATTGGGAGGGCGGACTGTACTTAAGTTTTTTATAAATAAATGATTACTGGGCTTTAAATTCCAGCCTCTTCCACTTGAATATTATTTTTCATGTCATTATACAGTGATAAATCAAAAAAAAAATTTCCGTAGCCGTTTTTCGGAAAAGTCGCTAAAATAATGAATTACCCAAAAAATCAATATCCAGTTATGAGCTTCAATTCAAAATTTGTTTTCCTGACTCAGCGAAACGACTGAATAAAAAAAAACGTAATAATATTTATCTCTTTTCACCTCGAGCCCACAAAATTATTTTTAATAATCTCCCCTCGTTCTCAGTTGAGGGCAAAAAATCGATAAACAGCTATTCAGTAAGAAAGAGGGAAAAATTGTGTGGCCCCAGATTTGTTTAAATTTCGTGAGGCGTGTTCGATGGGGGTAAGAGAGAGCACTCCGATATCATTGAGGGAAAAAAGCTCATCCCTTTTTTCCCTTCATAAAAAAGCTCGCCCTCGAGGCATCTTTTGGGGTGCAGCGAAGAGCGAACAAGACTTCGAGGCCAGAAGAATCCAGAAGAAAAAAAAGTGCAGGAAAACAAGAAGAGAGGACAAAAAATGATAGAAAAAAAGTGCAGAGAGAACAAAAAGGAAGGAAAGAATGGACAGGGAGAGAGAAAAAAAAACAATGATGAAAAAAATGAAGAGCGAAAGGTCGAACTGGAAGGGAGTTGGTAAGGAAAAAGAAAAGGGGTGAGGCACTTTTCTCTTTACCGTAGTCTCTTTCGCATACGTATCTCCGGCATTATCTTACTTTATCGTTCGTATGCGAGAAGCTTTCCGCATTGCAAGGACTTTTCCTTCCTTCCCGCACGCCAAAGATTTCTCTCGGCTCTCTATACTTTTTCCCTCTCGCTTTTTCATTCTCAGGCTCTCTCTCTCTCTTCCGTTTCTTCGTTGCGACCATTCGACGCACCATTCGAATAAGATTCTACCAGTCGCTGGAAAATCTCCGTGCAGGAAAATATCTCCCCGCGGTTGTTTGCCGTGTCTCGTCCGTATCTGACAGAAATTTTTATTTTAGCGACCTTCAGGGATTTCATTTGTTTCAATTGAGGACACGAGAACAACGATAACACTTTCTACATCAAGATTTAAATATTTCTATCTCTCTTGAAACTCATCGTGTTAACATTTTTGTCGTTCTTAAAAAATACAAAAAATAATCTAACTAAAGTAACATTAATTTTATTTTAAATCTATATTCTATTTTTATAAATAAAATTAATTTAAAAATTTAATGAAGTTGAATTAAAGTCTAAAATTCAATTTAATAATTTATTTGACTGGCAATATTTTAATGAAATTATTCTCAAATGCCTTATCAAAATGATTTGAAATTTTTGAATTAAGATGAAAAACGAGAGCCTACATCGTCTATCTTAGATTAATTAAACGTATCAAGCTCCAACTTTATCTAGATTCGACTTGATTATAAAATCGATTTCGCTGAATCAGCGTCGAAAGTAAGTTGCATGCAGTTAACAAAGAGCGAACCATTTATATACGCTATTCGTAATAATGTTTGAATGGGAGTTCGGCAGTTGGAACGTTCTCTCTGGTGTTTTTCACGAAAATAGGGTAAAAATCCTGAAATAAGATCGACGAGAATTGCATCGGTACGATCTCCATTGATTTTCGATTTTCTTTTTTCTCGCCATTCAGCCCCGCTTTACTTTTCTTGTCTTTTCGTTCGGCCGTCTGGACTTTCTCAAAGAAATTCAATCAGTGGTAAGATTAGCCAGGGAGGGAAAACTTGGAACGATTTTGTCGCGGGATCGCTCCTTTCTGGTGCATTCCCATTTCTTATCGCTCCGTGGCGTTCTTACGCGCAAGGAGAGCCCTTAATAAACTCGCGAACCCTTATTATTGCCCGAGGGGAAAAAAAGGAGACTCTGCGCCTCCGCTGATAATAATCCGAGACTCGTTAACGAGTCGAGGCAGCAACCGAGACTGATTTATATCGTCCACTTTCAAAGAGCGATAAAAAGAGGAATAAATTGGTAGTCCATTTCTATTTTATATAGATCTTTCCCTCTCCTCTCTCCCTCTCTTTCTTTTTTCCCTCAGAACGGAAATATGGAAAACTTTTGCTCCGATGATAGATAAAAACGGGAGAGTAAAGTTTAGGAGTCCATTACGATATTTTTTCTTTGAAAAAATTTTTTTCTCCACTTTCTGGTTTTTCGTTACTGCGATTATGAACTGAAATGATAAGAAAATCCGCTTAAATCCGCCATTGCGTGCCAAACGGAGAAAGCAATTAAAAATAATGAGACGCGAAGGAATGTTTGGACACTAATTTTTAAGTAGTACAACTTGTTTTTGGTCGTACTTCGTTCTTTGTTTTTCTCTTACTTTTCATTATCATTGGATCAAAGTGGTTGGTCAAGTATTTGCTACTTAAATTACAATCCGTGCAGAAAATTTTCGAAAAAGTTTATTTTATTTTTTGGATCACAAGAAAAATAATGGTTACTACATTTTGAAGTATTTCACTAAAAATATTAGGAGAATATTCGAGATGAAGTTGGTCAATTGACTTCGTCATCAGCAATTGGTTAATGTTAAGAAAACGTCCCCCACCCCTGAGGAGGGCAAGAGGTGGGGGGAATTGTAGTTTTTGACCTCCTGAATACAATGCCGAAGAGAAATCGCGTCGCCCCCCCCCCCCAACAAAGATATCCACAATTAAAAATAACAAAAGGCAAAAGGGGGCTATTTGATAAAAAATGGTTCGAATAACCATATCAGATAGGGGGAAGGGAGCTGAAAAGGTAATAGTCCCAAGTCTCGAGCACCCCCCCCCCCTTCAGTGGGGCTTTATGGTGGATGGAAAATGATTCCCTCTCCACTTGCCCTAAACATTTACCCCTCCAATTTTTAATTTAATGTAGGTCTGTGACAGTGGGGGGGCGAAGCCCCCAACCTTCCACCGGGGCTTCGCCCCTGGACCCCATCGGAAGCTTCACGCCTGAACGCCACCAGGAGCTACACGGGAGGGGGGGGGGGTTCGGTACTTGGGGCTCTTACTTTTCTAGCTTGTTTGCCTCTATCTGATATTATTATTACGACCATTTTCCATTCGATCTCCCCCTCGTCTTTTGTTATTTTTAATTGTGGACATCTTCATGGGGGGGTGGGCGACCGACGCGATTTCTCTTCGGCATTGTATTCAGGAGGTCAAAACTATACACCCTCCTCCTTTCACTACCCCTCGGAGGTGATGGGACGTTTTCTTAACATTTACCATGCATTTTTTGAGACTCAAAAATAGAATCTTTGATGTTTAATTAAAGAGATAATCGAAAAATCTTGGACCTGGCTAATCGAGAATTATACTTAACCTTTGATTAAACGAGTGTATTTATCATCGCGCCATAAGACGCTGTACAAATTTTACGTATTTCGACATTAAATTTCTCAAAAAATCGGTAGATGAGGTACACATTTCTCAAAATATCCAGTTTCATCCAAGTTAAAACATATTTTAAATTCGGGTCTTCTTCTAATAACATCGAGGTTCGATCAACCCCCTCAAATCCCAACTCATTGTAAGTTAATTGAAAAAAAAATTACCACAAAATTCGCTCCATTGATAGACAAAATAAAAATTCAATTTATATCCCATAGCGCCGTGCATCCTTTACGATTCATGCACACAACAGTTTATTCCCTTTTTATTTTTTATTAAAGTAGTACGATCCTTTTTGGTCAGACCGAGCGACGTAACCTTTTATTTCCGAGCGTAGAATCCTGTTTGTACCGCGTACATGGGCGACATGAGGCAAAAAGAGCAGACCGAATGGAGAGAAGCTCGTTTTGCGGGTGGCCAGGAGGAGAGCGAGAAAAAAAAGGATAGCGGAGAGAATACACACAGCGAGAGCCTGAAATGTGGTCGTTGCAGGTCGGGACAAAACGAAGGTGGAAAAAAGGAGAATTTTCATTCGTCTCGAGGGTGTGCTAAGGGCAAAGTGGACACACTTTATACGAAATATCTCGCGCATTATTCTCTTTCATGCGAGCTTTCCTACACGCCGCTTGCAATTTACTGAATTCTTGCGTCCTTTTCTATTAGTTTTTTTATCTCAATGCGCGGTATCGTTCATTTTATTCTCACGTATATACTTTACGAGAATTATTCTCATTCAGCTTGAATAAACGTATAAACTAAAAAAAATATAATTTAATTTTACCGGCCATTGCCCTTTTAAATTACCTCTTTTGATTAATTGTTCGAAAAAAAAATTTTAATTAAAATTTTTTTAAAATATTATTTTTAAAAAATTCTTAATCTGCTGAATTTTAATTTTTGATTCACTAACAGGTCTCTAAGTCACAGTGAAAAAATTATAATTCTCTGGGAAGGATTATGAACTCTTTGGCAACTTTGAAACGAAAGAGAGAAAAAAGCATGAAAATGGAAAAAAATATCTAAACGTGCATATCAAAGCTGAGCGTGTACTGTAAGTAAAGACAAAGTGTACCAGGAAAAAGCAGAAAATGAAAAAAAATGAAAAAAATCTGAATAGTAAGCGGAAAAATCAGAAAGTGCATGGAAATATTTATTGTTCGATACTTTGGCACAGAGTAAAATAGGAGGAGTGCAAAAGCCTCTTGTCGGTGGCTCGATAGTGTTGGAGGGCGCGAGGGGGGGGGGGGAGGAAAATTTTCGTTCAGAGCCGCGAACACAGGGTGCCCATCGTTCGTAAATATACGAGTCAAAGGGCGGGGAGTGGGGGGAAAGTGCATGCATGCATAATACTGAGATATCCGAGTATTATGCACATATACGGGGTGTCTGATAATTCGATGTCAATGCCGAAGAATTTATAATTTTCGTCGGAATATTCGAATCAAAAATTACATCGGAGCAGTTTTCGATTTGACGCGTTAATGAGAAATTATTGAATGGGAAAGATAAGCCAGAAACGTGTGTTCCTGACGAGTGACGTGACTGTGAGCTTTATCAATTGCAGTCAAATCGTCGATAAAACCTTGCAGGGTTTGACTGGGTCGAAAAATAACGAAATTTTTTTTGTCTTGGAATTCAATTTCTAATTTTTTCGTTTATTATCGATATCCACGTTTTGGACACCCTGTGAATCTGAATTTAATGCGAAAAAAGGGTGAGGGAGGGAGAAAGCAACAACATATTTTAGCCCTGAAGTCAGCACGGCCCCCTCGAGCAGAAAGCAGATACTCTCGGTTTATCTCGAAGGAAAAGTGCACAGGAAGGTGAACGTCAAAGAGGATAAAACAACAACAAAATGCGAAAAGGTTACAAAGATTCGAGTTGGGTATACATCGCGATTATCGGAGTAGAAAAATAACGTTCATTGAATTTTTTCTTGTTTTTCGTAAGATTAGAATTTTTTTTTACAGAGCTAAAGACTTTTTGTTTTATTGTTCGTTAGCAGAAAATCTTTACAAACATCCAGCAATGGGATAAACATTTTTATAACATGATCTCAAATATTTATAGAAAAAAAAATCGAAATTTGATTAAAATTTTTACTTTACTTTTATGTTGAATTTTTCTTGAGTTTAATTATTTTGATTGAAAATTATTAACGATTAACTTTATTAATAAAATTTATTCAGCAAGATGAAAAAATGAATGTGTCGATTTATCAAATATTTTTCCGAATTTCTTCGTTGCTCGTTTATCGGAAAGTTCCGCTTGCTTGCATTTGCATTACTTGATGAGAATTCACAGATTTAAAACACGTTCGATGTTTACACACAGGATAGCAAATGTATGGAAACATCGAAACGGCGAATTAGAGCAAAACACTCGCGCGTTTATACGCGTTCGTATATTATACATATACGAGAGACAAAGTGCAATTATCGCTGGACCGTTCCTACAGAAATAAATTCAATCCAGGAGGATTACAGAAATCATGATGCTTTTGAAAAACAAGAATCGAGCTATTCTCAGTGCGAGCAAAAACCGTATCTCTGATGATCCTTTTTTAGTACCTGGTTCGAAATTTCATCGCCACTCCTAATCTCGTGTCATAAAGTAATAATAACAACATCGTTTGAAACACTTTATCACAATATAAAAACAAAAAAGAAAATAATAGGCAAATATAACAAAAATTAAAAAAAAATAATTTTTAACGAAATTTTAAAAACGTCGAAAAGTACTTAAATAATTTTTTTTTAACATCCTTTTTACTGTACTTATTTAGAATTCAATTTTCTGAGTAGAAATTTGTATTCTCTTTTTTCGGGAGCCAAGAAATTGAAGAAAAAAAAATGAAAAAACCCTTATCAAAAAATTTTGGCCAAATATCAAAAATCCTTCATTAAAATAAATTGATATATTATTTATTATTGTCATTCTTTTTTTCGTAAACTCGTAACGAGATATCGACCGAAGATTCTTTTTTCCTTCTTCTGCGAGCCATTCGATTTCCACGTGTGTTTATTCGATCCTCTCTTTTTTTTATACGTTTTTCATTTCGCGCGAGCGTGAATTTACGTGAGGTCTGCTATTTCCCGACGTGGGTACGGCAGGAATAAATCGAGTTCCGGATACACAGAATCGCGAGTTGGAGACAGCTCTCGTTGTATTTTCCCCCTTTTTTTCTCCTTTTTTTTCAACATTTCTATATATCGGTGCGTCGTCGCCCTCGACACCCTCTTCATATTCGCGGGTCGGAGTCCTTGTGAAAGAACGCGGACAGACAGCATCCCAGGCAACCATAACTCTGACACGCACACATTTTTTCGTATCCGCTGAAATGAGGGGATACATACGGGAAACTGATGAAAAAAAAGAAAAAAAAATGTATATATACAAAATATACATATATGTATATATGAAAAGCATCCTGCGACATCGAGGGCCGGAGTTTATTTTTTCTCGTTCCTCGATGTGTGAAAAAAGGGCTCAGATTAACGAGGAAACGAAAGTCTGCGCGTTAATTCTCTTTTTTTTCAACCCTGAATTGAGCTCTGGCACTCTTTGTTCTCAGCTAAAAAAACAAGCCAATTTCTGTTTGTTAAACCCTTTCTATTTAGTTCGTTAATTTTTTTTTTAATTCAAGGTAAAACTTTCTCGTTGTTCATACTTTAATCCTGCACATGAATTCCGTATATTTATTATAGAATTTAGAGTATTACAAATAATTTGAAAAGTTTTTTCAAGTCAATATTTTAAACAGTGTGACAAAAATTTTGAATTATGAAAATTTTTAATTTTTTCATTTATGTAATAAATGTTTTTTTTTAATATTTTAATTTTGAGTTATTTTATTTCAATGCCAGAGTTGTTATGCATAAACATTCTCAAACATAGAAATGCACGATTTGTCATCGTTCGAGGATCAAATGAAATTGAGTGTTGTTTGTGAAAAGAAAATTGTATCGTCGTGTGAGTTGCGACGTTGAATAGTTATTCGGGTGAGAAGGTTGAATGAGAAGAGTTTTAATGAGACCGTGAAAGCCGGATATCGTTAGTGGTTGAGTGAAAAAACGAAGCAGGACCAAGAACTCTTCAACCATTATATATTTGGACTAAGTAGACACGAAGCTAAGAATCTCGAAAAAGTTTCATATTGAATATCTCGACATCAAATCCAAGCAAACGGGTAATTGGGAGGCTCAATTATTTCATACACGAATTATTTTGGAAAATGTGGAATACTTTATGCTGTTCGATATTTGTTTAAATATTTCATCCTGCACAAACGCGTCAACTTATACATATTTAAAAAAATGTATTATATGGCAAAATATCTCTCGATTTGCAAGTTATTAATGGATTTGCGATAGGCTGTAATTAACGTTTTGCGTAATTACTCTTATTCCCTTTGATGATTTATCGAAGTTAATAAAACATGAAACAATTATTCCATAATACGTACGAGTTATGACGAGTTCATATGTATAATTTAATCTCAATCCAATTATAAAATAATTTTTTATTTTAATCCAGATCGAAAGCCAGAAAAATTAAATGTTATAACTAAATAATAATTATGACTGCAAAAAAGGTAAATTATAAAAGAGTTGTAATTACATCATGAGGAAAAAATCCTAAACGTCTTTGTTTACACTTTCGATTTAATTTTAATTCCTTTTGATTCAATGAGCATCTAGATCTTTTTTTTCACAAAAATATTTTTTTTTTATTTACTTCATCAGATAACGATGTTTCATAATTTTGGATGGACAATTTATTTGTCATTCATTTATTTTTATTTTTATTTGAAAATCATTTTTTGAAACTTATTATTTTCAAATTAAATTTACGTAAATTATAACTAATTATTATCAAAAAAGTATTTTTGTTACATTATTTTACATCACAGAAAAAATTAAGTAGAAAAAAGTGTATATTTTAATGTTTTTTTTAGTTTTTAACATTTAAAACAAAATATTTTTAAAAAATGTTTTTCCAACATCGTCCTTGCGATCAGTTGAGTGTTCGAGAAGTTGGCCACGTATAACTAGGCTTCGAAACTGGAGACTTCCAGCATCTTTCTTCTCGCAGTCTCTCGTGTGTTCTTACCTCAACGCCAACTGGGATTCGAGGATAAGTTTCTTCGAAACTTTGGCTCTTCTTTCAACCCTTTCTTTTCTCTTCTTCGTTCTTCTTCCTCGCCTGCAGACATTGGATGCACAAGTTGCCAGATTTTCTCGTCGAATTTCGAAAATTATATCGTTTTTTCCAAGCACTCGAGTTCGCGGTAGTGCCGTTCAAACTGAAAAGTGTGGAAAGTTAAAAAAGTGGTAATCGCCATGCGGGGGGACTTTTTTTCGAGAATAAAAGTTGAGAAATTTCTATCTGAAAAGAATTTTATCAATTTCTACGAATCCTGGAATTTTTCAATTATACTCAATCACAAAAAAAATTCAAACTATTTTAGAAGATCTCTAAACAGAATTGACAAAAATAAAAACTGAACATCTTATTTTGTAATAAATTGAAATAGAAATCTCGTTATAATATTTTCAAATTAAAGTTATTATTTATTACTTAGATATTACTTGATTTTATTTTATTATTATTATTATTAATCAATAATCAATAAATGAAAATATTACGAACTTTAATTAAATAATAATTTTTTATCGTTCAAGCGAAATGATAAGCTACAAATACTTGGTGCAATAAAAATTACAGATTATTGTAAAAGGAGATTTCAAAATAAAATTAACGAAAAATTAATTATCAAAAAAACAAATTTATTTGACAAACTGAAATAGGAACCTCGTTACAATATTTTGTACCGAATCAATCTAGAAGCGATAAAACTTCGACACTTAATTCAATTAGGCAGTAAGAACTCGAATTTAAGCGAGAAAAATCCTTATTTCAATTTCCGGTAATAACGAGACAAAGGGCGAGAAAAATTTGCAGTGAGAGAGGATGGGACAAAAAATTGGTAATGAGAATAAACGTGTGGAGAGAAGGTACGCTAACGACTTTCTTTTTGCTCGTTCAGCCTGGCTAATTAGAGTCATGGCGTGGTGTACTTTGCCTCTTTATTCCTTTTTCTTTTTCCGGCTCTCTCACTGTGACGAGCTGACAAAAAACAGGCTCCCGTGTGGTCGGAAGGATATCTTTGTGGCCTGATGAAAAAAAAAAGGAGCGAGCCCGTCTGTCGAAAGAACGTCCATTAGTCCTGACGGAAGTGAAAATGTCCGCAAACTCGATGAAAATGTTTTCCAGCGATTTTTTTCGTCCCTACTCGAGAATTTTTTTTTTTCTTAATGGAAAATACGTTTCTCGTTCATCATTGATTCATTTACGCGTGTGATCATTCGACACGTGTCCTTCTGGTGGTTGACGAGAACAGTCAAAACCTCTCCAAACAGGGACCGCAACCACCCACGTGGATCGTTGAAAGGTCTCGCGAAGTTTCGGCCACGTGTCGTTCAAAGTAAATCCTGTTAGGATCCTGATCGGGTAATCTCCGGAAAAATATCCTTGTTGTGAACCTTCTCAGGATTATTATTTTCTAAATAATATTTTGTGTTATGAATAAAAAATAAATGAGGAAATACAAAAGTGAATGTAATTGCTTCTGGCTTCGAGAAAACCGTGCACTGTGAGTGTAATGTTGGTATAATATCATTCGAAAAGGACCAAAAGGTGTGTCATGAATTTTTACCTAGAAATTGTGTGATTCTGTTTTAAGTAAAATTTTTTTTGGAATTTAAAAATTTTTATTTTTAATGAAAGTAAACTTTTATATTTCCTTCAAAAGTTAATTTAAACAAATTTTTTATTAAATTAAAAAAATTATAAATCAAACGATGCTTTAAAAATGATCTGTGGAAAAATATTATTTATCGTTTTCAATGAATAATTTTCATTTTACTTGGTGCAAGGGTTTGCTTATTTGTTGAAAGATCAAATTAGTAATTAGCATCACCAAAATTATATATTTTTGCTTCATATTTGAAGCCCCAAAATATTCGCAGAAATTTAATATTTCTATTATAAATGTAAAATTATATCTGAAGCTCTAAAAATGATCAATGCGAAATACTGCTTATTATTTCCAATAATTTTTCATTTTGCCACATATAAAGATTCGCTTATTTGTTAAAAAAAATCAGAAACCAATTGGCGTACAGCGATTTCGAGGAAATTTTATACTTTTATTAAATGTAAAAACGATAATGTGTCTCGAGCGAGAACTTTGAAGGAGTTTCTCAAGAGACAATATTTTTGCGGGTCGAGTCCTCTGGCAGTGAACAGTGCCGGAGTAGTTTCGATCTCGTATATCTTCGCTCGAGCTTTAAATACATAAATATAGCCGGGGGATGGCAAGGACCGGAGAGGAACGTCGCGAAACGTTCGGCTCGAAAGCTCGATAGAGTTTTTTACTTTTTTTTATGGGAGGTCGTCTCAAGGGCGATCGAGCAAAGCTTAGTCTAATCCTTTTTGCGACCTCGGGAAAGCTTACAGCGAATACCGCCCAGCTGGCAAAAGTGTATAACGCAAGAGATCGGGATTTTTAGGGAAAAAAGCACGAACTTTTTTTCCTCCTTGCCCGTCTCTCTTCTTCTTTCTTTTTTTCTTTTCGAGAGCGACGTCTAAAAAGCTCGAAGGAACGTGGAATTTTAAATTCTCGTCGTCTTTCCTCGTGGATGAACACGCAACTCCTTTATCCATTTTTCGCAGCCCCCGATTCATTCGAAGAAAAATATGTGTCTTGTGCTCATGAACATTTCTATAAGACTTGAACAATTTTTTTAATATAATATACATAATTTTAATGAAAGAAAAATTTGACACTTCTTCTTAACCATTTATATGGATATGGGGGAAGGCAAAATGGGATACTTAAGAAAATTTTCCTATTTCAAGGGTTTAAATATGCTCAATCTTTTTTTTAATCACAATTAGAGGAAAGAAATAAAATTTTCGTGAGAAAAAAAATTTTTTTAACGGTCAAAATGTGTTTTTATATCACCAAATACAATGTTCTTGGCGAATAAAAGACTATTTGATATTAAATTTAATCAAAATTTGAAATATTGTAAATTTTCACCAAATTTTTGGGGTACCCCATTTTGCCCCCCCCCCCCCCCCCTTGTTGTAACGTGAGTCAACAAAAATTTATATTTGATGAATTTTTTGAGCAATATCGTTGTACAATTATCTGAAAATCCATTTTTAAAAATAATTTAAGGTAATTCTGTCATGTTTGTGTTTGTTTTAAATTTTGCACAAAAACCTTCTTTGATATGACCTGCAAACGTGTGCTAAATTTTTGAGGGATTTCACCACGTAGATATCGAGAAATTTATTATTAAAAATCACTATTCTCAGTTCTCTCTCATAAGAGCACGTGTTAAATATTGCGATTTTCAATCCTAAATATCTTGACCTCTAGATAGTGAAACGTCTCAAAATTTGGCAAAACTCATCTTAAGTACTTCAAGAATGTTGACTTCAGTTTTATATAAATTGTAAGATTTTTATATGTTTTTATAATTTTCAATTTGCAACAAGTTTTCTCAATAATTTTCTCAAAGTTTTCTCTCCCGATAGAACAACCTTTTAACAAATCCTTTCAGCCTAGTAGGATGTGGAGCACAAATCTATTTTAACCAAAAATAATTTTTTTTTTTCAAATTTTTATGCTACCATTTGCTTACGTTTTTAATAAAAGAAAAAAATCTAAAAAATGCTTTAAAAAAATATGGAATGTTTGAAAAACGTTTCATGGGAATAATAAAACGCGGGATGCGTCATTGCGCAATGTTTTCAGAGGAGGAATGTAAAACGCTCAAAGCAGTAAGCAATAACGTGGGAACCACAAGAATTAACACCCGCGTGAATACTCCGCGTTCTCTCTCTCTGGCGAGCTCTTTCCCTGAACGATGGATGCTCCCATCAATCGGTTTAATGAAGCCGACATGGATTGCTATATTTCGAGATGAATCGCTATCAGGATCGATCACCGTGTGTTGAATTCGAAGCAGTAATAGCTTTTGGTGGTGATCCTTCGCTTTCCTCTCGCCTCCCTTCCTCTTTGTCTCGCTGCCTTTCATCGGAACATTTCGAAACAGTAATCACCGGTTTGATGCGAGCGAGACGGAGGGTTCCCGCTTTCTGCTCCCATAAAGGTGCACAGACACATCCCCAACATTTTGAAAATTATTATACATCCTTTATCTCTCTCTCCCTTTCTGATTCTGTCTCTGTCGTTATCTATCTACGTCTCGTTCTCTCTCTCTCTCTCTTCTCTGATTCTGTCTCTGTCGTTATCTATCTGCGTCTCGTTCTCTGTCTCTCGTTATAACTGAAACTTACATGCACAACTGTGCTACAGCCAACGCTCTGGTCAGGCTAGTTCCGCTGCGGAAAACGACGAGGAAATTGAATGGTCACGTGCACGTCGCTCGAACCGAGGATTTCGTCCTTCATTGACGTTCTCAAATATTCTACGTCAATCCGTACCATAAAATTTTTATCGTCCCTCTTTACTCTTTTTTTTCTATCCTCGTAACCCTCACGACGTATAGAATCGAGACTTCAACGTTACTTTTCGCATCGATTTATTCTGAAAATAATCACTTTTATATCTTTTCATGTTTTTGAAATGTCAAAATATTGTTTCGATGTTTTTTTATCGGAAAAAGTCATTCAAGCTTTCAATCGGCGAATTTTATTTGTAGATCATTTTGGTTTTTATTTGATGCATATTGTATATAAAGATTTTTTTTTTATTTTAGTTATTCTTTTTTGATTTATGAATAAATTAATATAGATGGCTTTATAACGAAATAATATTATGAAAAATTAGTTGCTGTCAAAACGTCAGCGAACAAACACCAATTTAAAATATTTTTTTTTCATTTTTTAAATAAAGTCATGAATTTTCTTAAGGTATTCCTAGCGCGAGGTGGGGGTATTGGAACTTTGATCTCGTTTTTTCTCATATTCCAAGTGCACTGAGCATTTAACTCTATTAGAAAAAGTTATTGCAAATCAATTAAAGAAAAACATACTCAAAATTCAAATCGATCCTACGTAAAGATTATTTGTAATATAATAAACAAAATCATAAAAATTTTTGTCTTCAAATTTTTGTGAAAAACTAATTGAAACTTCTTTGATGTTATATAAAAATGTGTGCAAAATTTCAATAGGCTTCACCGACCGATAAATCGAGATACTCGTCATTAACATCGTGATATTTAACACGGACTCTTATGGGAGGTTGCGAAAAATGAAGATTTTCAAGAATAAACATCTTGATTTTTCAGTAGGTAACAGCCCCTGAAATTTTACACAGTCGTACATATAACTTCAAAGGATGTTTCTGCAAATTTTCGGTGAAATCTGAAGATAACTATTTCATGCAAGGAATACCTTAAAATCTTCTTGCAACGTTCTATTATATAATTTCCACCCTTGATTATTGTCACTCTGGGTCAAAATGAGCCAGAATTCATTTTTGCATCATGTTTCATGTTCGACGTTTTTTGAAACGAGCACCAAGGATAAAAGTTACAAACTTTTTTTTTCATCCGTAGCTGAAAAAAAATTGAGTCTCGTTATTATTGGAATAGATTTTTGTGAAAACGGTGTATCCAATATTATCTTTCTACCTCTTCAATTTTTTATCCGCAAAAAGAATTACTCGCAGGTTTGTCAGTGACTGTATAAGCCCCGAGGAAATCTGCTCATAAGTTCAGTGATTTTTATTTCTGTTTATACGCTTAGGGTCACGGATATAGAAATGGTCGCAGGATCGTTTCCCAAGCTTCCCATGCGGAAAAAAACTATAGTCGAAAATATGTGTTGAAAATGCAATTGAAAATATATCCGAAATTATAGTTTTTTTTATAGTCAAAACTGTACCACGATTTGC